>JBCEWB010107841.1:0-11912 GCA_039654565.1 Peronia peronii | reverse complement strand
ATGTCTTCAACCTGTTGTATCTTATGAGTTAATACTGCACTTTATGGACTAATATTATGACTTGAAATCACATTTTTTCCCCTCTTACTTTGATCAGACCATGTAAAATACTAATAATTTGGATATTTGCATTTCAAGTAAATACAGGCGGCCTGCAGCGGTTTGGCATTTGTGGTCTGTTCTGCTCCAAATAGATAAAGGTCTCCAAGGAAAATATATGTTATATAATCAATAACTAAGGGAACAGCCTATACCATTTATTAACTTAGTTGACCAGGCTCCTTTCTCGATTCGGCTCCCAGATGACCAATGAGTTGAATTATTAACTAATTTCAAAGACGAGTTTGAAGTTGATGGTGCCTCTGCGGTCTTCACTATGTGAATGGTGGAAGAGGAAGATCCGGTCGATATCGGCGACATCGATTAGGCTGATGGTTTGTATGCTCGAGCCGGGAGAGTAAGTTTTGACTCGACAATGAGTGACGTGAGGGCAGAAAAGATACTTGCCGCTCTTCCATATGGTATGTTTTTATTAAGAATTAAGTTTCTCCGAGAGTCGGACGAAGGAGAGTGGGTCGTTGAAGACAAAGTTGATCTAGTTCAGGCTGAAAAAGGAAAAGAGCAGATTAAGGTCTATCGGGATACAAAGCCCGGGTCTGACAGGCATCGATAAAGTGTTTCATCAGAATGCCTACCCAGTCACTGCGGTTGTTTATGAGCTCTATTTAATCAGAGACCCAGACCCGACCAAACTCGCACCAATTGTGTGGCCTAAAGAGTAGTGGAGCATTTTGATAACGCCTTAAGGGGTCATGGTCTCGCCCCAGTAAGACGCCTAAAAATACAGGATTGGCAAAAACGAGTCCATGAGACCTGTTAATGATGTAACAGCCCTGGAAAAGATTCTTAAAAGGGCAATTATTCTAAAAGACATAGCAGATGAAGACATTTACAACAGCAGGAAATATCAGGGTTGGCATAAACCCATTGAGCTAATCGTCTATAACAGCTACGCCTGGCCGAAGAACTTACACTTTCCCCAAAATCAGAAAAGTCCATATATATGAAGGCGACATTGGGCATGCCATTCAAGAAGCCACTCAATAAGAGCCATTAACAGTGTGGTTGTTGGGAGGGTGCCAAGACAGAAGGCTCACTGCTGACCAGTTCGTGCTCCAAGACGGTCGTGTCTACAGAACACAGGAGGCTCACGAGAGACTCCAAAAGGCCTGTCATCTCTTAGGAGATGAAACATTTGCTGAAACAGCTTTCGGGGAGAACCATGCTGCCAGCATTCTGGCAAAAGTGAAAAGCAACTGGAAGCCGACCCCGGCAAGCTTTCTTGCTGATATTCAGAATGACTGCGTCGAGCACGGCCACGGAGGGGTTTGGAACTCCATGGACTACGACACCCGAGACATACTCTGCATTGACATGAAAGCCTGCTACCCTGCAAGCTTTTGAGGTGAAGGAGAATCCAAACCTTATTTTGATCGTTTCGGCCACCCAACCCACCGCCTGACGCGTGTGGCTATCAACGGTCCTTTTCCTAAAGACATTACTGCAGGGTTTGCTAAAGCTCAAGAATGTGGATTTGCTGATAACATTCATCCTGTTATTTCTGCTTGAATCGTAAGACATTTTGCAGAAAAAGAATGGGCGCCCACTCACCTTCTTACATATTTAATGGAATCTAATATCTTAAAGTCTCTTAGGGTAAATGAAGCCATTCGGAAAACAAGATAATGTGTGGCTTCCCGAAAGTCATGATTTGGCCTGTAGTGTCATTGGAAAATTTACGCAGGGTTTCAAGTCTAAAGGCAAAAGGATGACCAGGAGGCTGGTGACAGATCCAGTTGAACTTGACTTCCTTGTGCGGGACACCCGTCAAAACGGCATTTTGGTTGGTCCTTACATACTGCGATGGCTCTCAGCCCCAGTATACTCACTTAAGTGCATCTATGCTGCGCTATGCCCACATTAATCTCATCTTCATGCTTTCACGATTTCGTCCTAATGAAGTCGTAAGAGTTGCTACAGATTCAATCTATCTCGTAAAAACTGCTTTGTCTAAGCTTAAATATGTCGCATCATATGTATCACTTCAAATATGTGAAAGTAAAAACACGCACTGCAGATGCTGTAAAAAAAAAAAAAAAAATACAAAAATTGATTACACCGCAAGTCGCTCCTGCCCAGTGGCATAACAAGGGCGAGCAATTGTACACACCCATGAAGTATGCAGCCTATTTTCCCAAACCAGAGGATATAAGCCAAATAAGAAGTATGCCGGACTCAACAGCGCCACCTTTCAGTGACCCACTAACTAGGTATCAGAAGTCCTACTTGAAGGGACGTGGAGGGAGCGGCAAAACGACAAGAGCAATGGAGATCTTTCGCAAAAGAGACCCCCTTGTCTTTACACCAACTCATCGCTTGGCGAAAGAGATGCGGGTCAGCGGAAAAGCTGAAACGTACCACAGCTTCTTCCGCCGGAGTGGGCAGATCGAGTGGACCCCGGAAAGGATGGGCCAAAAGTACATCCCCCGCATGATCATTTGGGACGAAGTATGCACCGTGCCACAACCCATTCTGGAGACCTTCGTTGACTGGCTTGAACACAGGAATGTCCAAGTTATTTGCTGTAGCGACCATGGTCAACCACCCCCGATTGCTGGTCAGATGCCGCATAACTGGCTGCGCCAAACGGTTGACTATTATGAAGTTTGAGGATGACCACAGGGCCAAGGACTGTGCTCTTAAAGTCCTCAAAAGAAGTATCCGCCAAGATCGGATGCCAAAAAATGAGTATAAAGCTCCCAAGGTGTTTGGGATGGGATCGATGTCTTAATCTTTGGAAGCCAAACGACCTCATTTTAACCTCAAGACAAAAGATTCGAGATCGAGCACAAAAGTTGCTATTCCAGAGTCATAAAGACCACTTCCCAGACGCCCAGGTGCCCTCTTGTACCACCCTAAAGACACCAGAAAACATACAAAATATACAAGTTCCTATTCCAGGTACAAACCGTGAAGAAGAACTGGTAGTGAATGACATTGTGGAAGTTAGCATAAAAGCTGCAGAGCTGGCCATGAAAAACGATGACAGGCGTCTAGGCTATGCTCTTACGGTTCACAGTTCTCAAGGGGTAACTTTCAAGACCCCCACACAGTTTGGATTATTGATGATTATTTTCAATGGTCCAACCTGGCTTACCTTCCATTGTCGCGTTTGGATTACATGCAACAGTTAGAAAGGGTATTTGTTCCTCCGGAGGAGGGTTCCGAGTTCAGACCTCACATAACAGTGCAGCAAAGTACCAAGATCGAGCTGAAGGGCACAGGTTTAACAAGGAGGTCGACGACATTCTGCAGTTCAAGGCGACTCAACAAAATCGTTGCGCAACGTGCAACATAGAGCTCCTCTGGAATTACTACCCTTAAGATACCCAGCAGTTTAGTGTCGACCTCGTAGACAACACTAAAGGTCACACCGGCGACAACATAATGTTGACCTGTCTGGGTGTAACAGAAAAAGAGGGGCTGCAGTTCTCAACGCGTGAGGATTCCATCTGGAAGACGCTGAGTGTCAGGGGGCACCTCGAGAAGCACCTCACGGACAAATACTCGTTTAGGTCCCTTGTCTGATAGCAGATAGTGAAGCACAGGCTCGCCAGGCTTGGTCACCGGGCGTCCGAGTCGATACACGTCTAGGTACCATACAGGGTCAGTCGCACGACGACGTCCGTCCTCAGACTCACCGGACTGATACAGATAGCGAACACCAACACCCGAAGGGAGTTTTCACTCGTCAAGGTCAACAGGACGGCCAAAAACTATTGAAGATGGTGTGTTGCGAGATAGTATCTTAGCTATCATGGCATCCCTGAGCTTCTTACCAGTCAGCCTGGTCACTTCTCCATTCAAGGCCGCAATCACAGCTGGTAGCCGTTTCACCCACTCTGAACCGTTCGCCGAGGGGAGCCGCATCTGTTGGGCATATTGGTGTCCGAATAGTCTCTCGGCCAGGATCCGGTTGAAACGCTCTACGATGCCTTGGTCCCTGTGGATGTCCACATGACCTCGTCTGACAGAAACCCTATGCTTCTCGAGCAGCTGATTGACCGAGCCCATGAATTCACGCCCAGGATCAATTTGGAGCAGTTTGAACCTCGTTTGCAAATGCGAGACAAGGCATCGGCAACTGCTTTGGCCTCGTTTGTGGTCAAGGGCTCAGTAGCTTTGAACCAACTCGCGACATCGACCACGGTGAGGGCATACCTGTAGGTGTGCTTGCCAACTGTATCGTGAAGTTTAAACAGCAGGTCAGCCTGGTGGACTTCGTTTGGTATGACAATGTCAAAACTCGGTCTTGGAATGTTTCGTGGAGTTGGTAAATAGATGTGCCATATGCCAATTTTCTTCTGCCAATCCTTGGCCACATTTTCGGTCACATTCGCTGCGACCGCTAGTTTCTTGATGGCTGCAGTACCTTTCCAGTAGCCCTTAGAGCTATTGTATACATTTGCTAAACGACGACGCATAAATTTGTCTTCAATAGCCTGAAAAAAAATATTTACATTAAGACTTGCTGTCGTCTATTACTTGACTTATAAGCCACCAAACCCGTCACGGCCATGCCCAATACAATGAAAATGATCTCACGGTCTTTTTGTGCTAGGTGTGTAAAAATCTGAGAGTTTTGGCTAGGGTGTCAAAGAATTCAGTGAGACACCGGAAACTTTTGCATACTCGCGAACTGCCGGATCGACGTCGTTTAAGGTCTGAACCGGGTGACCTTGTCGCCGAAGCTCTTCGTTGAACTAGTCGAGACGTTCAGTTCGCTGCCGGGACCATTTTGCTTGATCAGCTTGTAACTCCGCGACTGCCTTATCATGGCGTTTATGTTCCTCGTCAATTCCAGATTTCCCTAAAATAGAGAAAAGATAGTTTGCTACCGCTGAATGCCAGAGCGTTTACAAGTGCGCCCCCTACTAACAATGCTACAGATGCCATCAAATTATCTTACTATATTTGGTGGTAGTATCCCTTATTTAATTAACATTTCTTTAGTCGCCATTGCGAGACCTACGTCTAAAACCAACATCCCAGTATCACGCGGGGTGGGGTCCAGCTTGGGAGAAGCACCCGCAAAATACCATTTTGGTCAGTTTCGAGTATCCAATAGCTAAACCTGATACAACAGCGCTGTGATACAGATCGTTTACGAGAATCTTTCCCCTCAGTAGTTGGAGTCGTCATGCTATACTATTCCATATGAAGGGGGTCACACATCTTTAATTGATTGATATGGGGCGAAGGGATCGGGGGGACCTGCTGTTGCTTTGTTACAGTACTACATTGTACCGCTGGGAATGGAAACCGCTGATATATAATAAATACACCAGTTAAACCAGCTATAATCCAAGGTAACCAGTTTCTACACTGCGGGGTAGATTGCTGGTCCTCGGATTGCTTATCTTGGGACTGTTGATTTTGTGTGGTAGATTGCTTAGTGGTTCTTTGGTTGCTCTAAGCTCTTCAAGTAATTGTTCTTGTATGGCCTTTTTGGCTATAGAGCCAGCACGTTCGGGTGCAACTTTCATAGGGTTTTCTTATTGGTTTTCATTTCCGGACCATCTAAAGATACTGTCACTTCCGCTGACACCTCCGGTATCTGTGGTTGATATTCCGTCATCGTACTATAATAGTTGGAGGATACTGATGTTTAAATCGACAGTATTTGGCTGTCGTTAGAAGAACGGTTATCGGTGCTAGAAACCATAGCGGTGATAGAGCTCACATGTAGCACGTCTAAGCGCATGTTCGACAAAGGGGTCAGCCTCAAGATCGTACTAGTGCATGCCATGCAAGGTGTTTTTCAGGGGTAATGGGAAGAAACATGCTCATCACTGCTGAGTAAAGCTGTAGAGCAGCTTGTCCAAGCGTTTTTGTCATGGCAGCACCTAGTCTTGCATCGTATCGGACATAGAGCTGTTCGACTCGTCTTCGCTTAACGAGTCAGTTTAGTCCATGCTTAATTCCTTCCCAAGGTACTGTTTGGATTAACCTCCTGCTGCCAGAGCAGAAGGCCTATTCCGATGAGAATTAAATTTAGACTAAGCTATCTGATGTCTGTTTCACCTGGACAACCTCATCCTCCAATACTTATTGTAGTATCTCGTCCATCTGCATATTGTAACCCGTTGTAATACAACGCGTGATATGAAATATTTATCGATGAGATGGAACTCTAATATATTGGTACACGGCCCATAGAACCACAAAAAGTGTGATTATTTGCAACAGACAACAACTTATCAAAAATAATTCCCACATGATGAGCATATTATATGCTAATTATTCTTTAATATCTCTTAGCATCTGCTTAGTATTTGCTTAACACTGCTTAACGTTTGCTGAGTATTTACTTAGCAAGCAAGTATCATATAAGCAGCTGGCTGATCATTCTTCAACACCAGCTTAGCATGTTTTATCTTTTTTAACTGCTCCCTTACTATGACCCGCTGTTCTGGAGAAACAATGTCGTTTTCACAAAGGGATTCATCGAAGCTGTCTCGATCCTCCTAGTGAAAAAGGGCAAACCAGCGCGTCTGCTCACGGAGGTTCTTCAGAACCGAGTTATATTTCTGGGTTAGGACTACACAGATTGGTCCGCATGGCGGCCTGAAAAAGCCAGTTTAGAGAGCATGTCCTGTTTTTTTTTTTAAGTGCCTTAGTAGAACTGCAGTCGTCGATAATGTATAGGATTGGCGAGCCTTGGAATATCTGATACAAGGCACAGAGGTAATCCTGGAGCTTTCACCTGGATCTACAACATAAACCTCTGAGTCAGTCTACACCCAGAGACATTCTTGATACGTTCGATTTTATTGTATAGTGGGGAACAGGACAACAATGTGGTAGAAAATACCGCGATAGAGACCCTCCAAGAGTTTTAGCATAAATGCGGTTTTCCCACACCCTGTCATTCCACAGATAACAGAGGAATGGGGGTCTCTTGGCAAAGGTTAGTAGACTGCTGATACAAATCGGCCGTCGTCGATGTTGAGTTGAGCATCCATAATAACGTAGAGATAAATGTTTAAGGTGCCGGCTGGTTCAGCCTTTTTCGTGATCTGGATAGTCATCCCCTCACTGGCATTCTCAATACGCCGACCACTACCATGCAGTTGTGGAGCGTCTGTGGAGCGGAGGTCCAGCCAGAAGGCGAACCCGCTTAAGAAGAATCTTCTGATTTCCATGTATGACAGCTCTAGATCTTTCGTGACCGTGGCCACCTCAGGGTTACAAACGGCTGCAAAGTACTTTCTTGCCTCGTCCCACTGCTGATGGAGGACCATACCTTGTCTGTACAGCTGGTTGGATACACCCTCGATGGTTACCTCCACCTGGGTTATTTTAGAGTTATAGAAGTGTTCGGTGTCCCGAATGAAAGATATGGATTTGGATGGCTCCTCTAATAGCATCAAGATGCCTTTCATACTGCGAGCCGGTACATTGAGATTGATGTTCCACAGGACGTCGCTCATGTCACGGGTGATTGTGCGGTATCGGAGGGCGCGGTCGTACAAAATTGCCAAAGGGCCGGCACACTGGTCACGGATCATCCGGGCGAGCTCGGGTTGTGTGACCATGTCATACTCGAGTGAGATGTTCTTGATGGTGGAGCTGACGTTAGTATTCTCCGTGACTGTAGTCGTTGAAATTTAGCTCGTTTTCGAGCCGATCCATAAGGCCCGATTGGTAGCCGTTAGTAGATGTTAGAAAGTAAAGGCAAGCTTAGCCATCCCAGAGACAATAACGTCAATGGTGCCAAGGTTTGGGAACCGTACAAGAAACTGTTGGTTGTGATCGATCGTACTAAGGTTGTTTGTCACTATGAACGACTGACGCACACCTTTAATCCCTAAGGATTCTCTCAGACGTCGGTAAGTGTTAAGTTTTTGTCCGAATATGTTCGAATCCATATTGATAAAATATTCATTTAAAGTTGGATAACAATCTTCAATATGGTAACATGGCAGACTATGATTTGATAATCCCGCTTTTGATCGTGACGACACAGATGTGGACGTTGACACTAACTTACCGTTGTCTTTAGAACAAGATACACAACAGGGAGCAGGCACTACGTCAGTATCACTGCGACAGGAGCTGTTTGTTTGTTTGTGTTGGGGTTTAACGACACATTAGCACGATTACGGCTATATTGTGTCAAACACGGTAAGATACGTTTACACGTCAAGAAGGAGAGAGGAAAGAAAGCGGGACAGAAGACAGGAGCAAGGAGAGAGAGAGAAAAGATGTCTTCCCTGGAATGTCGAGGATGGCACTCCATGGGAGACACCCACCGATGGCGGGCTTACACCGCCTGCAGGTGGCAGCAGAGAATCTACTTATAAACCTTGGGCCCCCGCAGCTGGACTCCAGACAGCGGTAGATTCTATTACAACACACTGGCTGAACAAGGCCTCACACTTTCTCTGGGTCGCGACACAAGTAAATTTGAAATAGTTCATGGGCGGTTACGTGACATCAGTCTTAGAAACTTAAGAACAAACCAGCCCATTTCGTTTACCACTATAGGCGGCAGTGGGGAAACGGGAAACGCAATTCGAGAGGAGCTGGGGTTTTTAGATTGGATTTATGGGAAAATCACGTCTGCCGGCTCAGGCTGTTGCAGCCCTTCAAACCGCTAATTAGGAGTTGGGAGAGGCAGCTGCTGCGTGCTGTGCTGTTGAATTTCAGAACCTGGCGCTGACTGTAATGAAGTCTCAGATTCCATTCGCAGGGTGAAAACCAGTATGACCGAAGATGATATCAATGAGATCCTCGGAACGTACGGAGACTCTCCTATCAACCTACGTGAACTCCGAGATTCAGCGTCTGGTCATCTGCGGCAGCTACGATTATGTTGATATACCCTGCCACACAATTGACAGGGAGTAACATGTCGCTCGGTGTTATGTACAGACCTACTCCGAAGACAACGTTAACCTCAGAGCCGGCGTATTGCAGGGCGTCTTGGTAGAGTTTTATCGCTGAGGGGAGGTCTACTGGAGATGAAATGGCGTCTTCGCCATTAGCTAAGAATTGCTTCTGCGCATCGAAAGCCGTCCCAGTACCCAAAATAGCTGTACGGGTCTGGGCCTGAGCCCCGAGAATAGCCCAAATGTATTTCCTGATACTGTCATTCAGTCGCTCTACCCCCTGCGGGTAAAACCATTTGATTTGTCAAGGACGAACGTCGTCCAGACTGTCTGCGTTCGAAACATCTTCTTTTATAAAGTCCACATGAAGTGAATCATTAGTAGTTTTTTTTTTTTGGTGAATGACATTTTTTTTTGGGGGGGGGGGTCATACTCCCCTTTCCAACAGTGTGGTAGCCATTGTAGGTCCAGTAGTTGTAAACTCGGCCTAGCCCGTGGTTTGGACCTTTCAGGCGCCAGTCACAGTGCGGGGAAAGACCAAACTCGCTACAGATTGTTTCGCCCTGCGGTTATATGGGTTGTTCCAAGGGTGCCACGCATTGTCTTGCGACAGCGGAGTCTGCATCTCATCCAGGGCGAATGCCTTGTCCGGTTGTAAGTGTGGAAGCGATACAATGATCGCAGTAGTCTTCTTCGGCAGTCGAATGAAACACCGCAGGTTGTGGTGGCACACCAGACTGCGAAATTGACTTGTTTGTGCCAAAACAGCATCGGGTTGGACATCCAGGCCTGAACCAATTTGTCCGAAGATACCATGCCAAGAGATATTTTTCAAATACATCGGGGCACTGGATTTCAAACGAACCATCGGTACGCACTTGGATGTGGCAAGATCTACCGCGCCGTTTGCTTCATTTTGAACTTCGCTTTAATATTAAACTTAAACGCATTAGGATTCATATTGATAATGTATGTAATAGCGGTTACTGTTCAACAAGTAAATCTACCCTACACATTAAATGGGAGAAATCTTGAGATCGCCCTCGTGGAGATAAACTAAGCGTGGAGATAAGCTATGGTATACCATCTCCAAGGAGCAAAAGAACAACGAGTTTGTGGTGGACGGCAGGCGAGTAATCATCTCAGATGGTTATTATAACGTTTGTAGCCTCGACAAGACATTCAAACAGCATGGCTTATCTGTAGAAATACACGCCCCGACATGATATTTGGGAGCTTACTCTATGAAAAAAAACTATACAATTTCCCGACCAATTCAGTAAATTACTTGAATTTTCCTCGTTGAACGCTGACGGTCCATCTCAATTGGCTGTCCATCGTGAGCTCTTCGTCCACCTCAGGGAACTCCCCATCAGCGAAAACATAGTTAATGGCCTTCCATCGATCTTGCTTTGTTTAGTCTCCGTTACGAATGAATCTTGTGGCCCTGGAAGAATCTGGAAACCAGTTCATCCCGAATACAAAATTTAATGTCTCCCAAAATAGCACAACGTACGCTCAATGTTTTAGATTTTTAAAGGGATATGAATTAAATTGTGATTATATATGCAATGGTTGATTCTACTGGACCTGCCTAACCTCGAGAGTGCAATAGTGTTGCGCTACAAGATCTGGGTGATGTTGAGGGGTGGGATGAGCCTGGTGAAGGCCTTTACGTATTTCAGCTAATAGAAGACGGTGTTTACAAGCGGGTGGAACTTCCTTCCATTCCAAAAGTATCTCAAAAGTGGCTTCTAGATTTTAGACTAAAAAACCCTTATATTTTCACAAGGTCGAGAAATCAACTTTAAAAGTGGCAGAATCGATGAGTATTCTAGCTGCTCTCACCCCATCGAAAAAGGAGATGCGTCTTCGTTACCTTAACGGTATTGGGTATGTTGTTTCTACCACGGAAAAGTCTATTATTCTCAAGCTTGTGGTTGAAATTCTTATTAATATAGTAAATAATTATGGTTGTTGTTGGGGGACTCACTCTCCGATGGGATGAATCTGCAAAAGGGAAGCGTTTAGGGATCGTTATTCGAAAACCTGAAGAAGAAACCCTGGGTGTCACCCCTGAATGCTCGGACAATGATAAGATAGCTAGTCGCACA
Source organism: Peronia peronii (assembly GCA_039654565.1). Classification (NCBI taxonomy): domain Eukaryota; kingdom Metazoa; phylum Mollusca; class Gastropoda; order Systellommatophora; family Onchidiidae; genus Peronia; species Peronia peronii. The sequence continues at coordinate 844 of JBCEWB010107841.1, read as the reverse complement.
GACGCCTACATATATGTTAAAAATAACGTGTTTTTGCGAACCATCAATGTTTACCCGAATCTTTCTATCCAGAGAATTCCTTATATAGACAGATGTATTAATCAAAAAGATAGGAGAATTGAATACTTAAATATTTAAATTTTTAAAAGAAGAAAATGCAGAATATGATATATATATAATCATGACTAGTCAAATTAGCAATGATCGGTTGACCAAGATATATAAGTTTCAGAAGGAGCTGCGGAATGAAAAAATAAAGCGAGACTGTTAAACAAAAATCAGAAATACAGGTTCCACTTAGCCAGAACGTCTGAGGCATTAAGCCTGTGTACTATGGTATTAAGTAGCGCCTCTGTTGGGCTTTTAGCTACTGGGATTGGAATTCCTTTAAAGGTTAATTATACCTACTACTGCTCTGGGAATCATTACAGGGTTTGCCAAACTTTGCGTGTCACCGGCAAGATCTAGACTGGAGAAAAAAGATAGACGGCACGCCCAAATTGAAGTCCAAGCTGAAATCATGAATCTTTTGGTGGACAGATTATTGACTAAAGCGCTAAGAAATGGAGTTATCTCTGACAGCGAATACCAACTTATTATGAACAAAAAAGAAAACTGGATTAAATATGATAAAAATGATTATGTAGATGCTCGAGAGACGGAAAAAGGGTAGAATTTTATATTGCTAATCCCATATTATAAACATTATTGCTTGGCTGTCTTATCGAGACCAAAGAACGCTGCATCAAGGCCTGGTATGAGAGACCTTATAATAGGGAGTTTGCGATTTCCGTCGCTGTAAAGACTTTGACGTTAGCTATTTTTAGAATTCTCAGGCAGTCTT
>JBCEWB010107819.1:0-11913 GCA_039654565.1 Peronia peronii | reverse complement strand
CTATCTATCTATCTATCTATCTATCTATCTATCTATCTATCTATCTATCTATCTATCTATCTATCTATCACTTTTTTGTGAAACCTCACTCGGTGAGTCAGCAGATAGTAGGGCTCTTTTTTTTTTTTTTTAATGATTAAATTTGAAGTCAAATTCCTGTTTCTTATCAATTTTATAGCGAGTTTGTTAGTTCAATGGTTGCCAAAAAATAAATCGAATTAAAATCCAACGTGGGAGCCGACAGTTTTGTTTTTTTTTTTACTTATTTTGTCCTGTGCTAGATTTCAGGATCTACAATGCCGTGGCATTAGTGCTCTTTGACTTTTTTATCCAACAATAATCTTTATTTGTGCTATTTCAGGTTAAATTTCATCAACCACATTTCATGCCTCCTCTCTAACGTTGTAGTGAAAAATGTTCTATTCACCATATGGTGCATCGTCTTCTGTTTTCTCCGCTTCCTTATAACGAAACGATACCTATCAAAGTTATTCTTTTCTCCAGCAAGGACTAACAGTTCAGAATGCGAGACAATTGTTGCACAAGAATTTTCATGTAAAAATATGGCCAAACCTTGGCACCAACAAATGCCATAATACCAGAGCAAAACGTTGACTTGCTATTAAATGCTTTTTAACTATAATGTTAATTAAAATTGGACAAAAGTTTTGATAGCAAAACATGCCAAACATGTGCCATCAAATTACAACAAAAAAGATATATGGGATATTGATGGTATAAAAAAAAAATAATGATCAATTAAATTAAAATGGCTTTAAATTTACAAACAACTTTTGCATTGTGTGAGAAGTGAAAATGTGAGTGATTTAAGAGTCACAACATTAAAATGAAAAAGAAAATGAAACATGCAAACTGATTCTCTTTGATAATCAGGCTTACCGGTGAATTTCTGCTGACAGTGCTTAAACACAGCTAATGACTTTGATAGTACAAAGATGATCTTTAAACTTTTCCATGAGACAGCTAGCCTTAGGTTTACTGCAATAGATAATTCTACGATAATATTAATAACATAGGAATTACGAAGTCGTAAATCATAAACAATGTGCCGCCGGGGTCGCCTTGCTCTGGGTTTGGAACCTGCTTCATGGTGAAAACAACTCACGTCAGTGAGGTTGTGATTGGGATCGACTCGCGAGTCCTCCCATTGGGGGATGTTCTAAATACGTCTTTCAACCTCCTGGTGGAGGTTATCTCGATTGGGGGATGGAAGGAAGATCGATAAACCTGTATTGTTTCAGTGTCTTAACTCTGGGTAGGAAAAGGCGAAAATATTTCCGAGGTCACGTGTGTACGGTACGCACGTTAAAGAACCTTGGCAGTTCAAAATCGATGGAGAGTAGGCAAAGTACCGCTGTCAGGGCAAAATTTCCAAATTCCAGATTTCTACCCACAAAAATTCTCAGCTATAACACGCAGCCACTTAGAGTCGCGATAATTCTACTGTCTTAGGATTAAAAGGCTTAACACTCTGTGACCCATACACGCTCACTGATATAAAAAAAAATATTTTTCATGTAAAATATACTTTACTACCCCCTAAGACAGAGACACATTCATATTAGGAAAACGATAATTATTTATTACATAATCGTATATAGCATATATGCTGCATTGGGTCATAACTGAATCTCACTTTCTATAATACATATATGCAACATGAAAAAAAAAAACATTAGACTCAGGATTTAATGATACATGTTTATGTTTTCTTGGTTATTAAAACGTGAAGCAAATACTTGTTGCACTACCTAAAGGCCCATGGATTGCAAGTCAGTTAATTAAAAACATGTCAAAGACTAATATTGCACATGTGCTACATACACCATTTCTGAACTTCCACACATACATCTACTGATTTTTTTTTTTTTTTTAGTGGAATGTCATTAAGCAGTTTCTATATTTGTTAAGGTTGAGACTGATAGCGTATTTGACAGGGGAAACAAATGTAAAGTCATTACGATCTCTGTTCTTGCCCCGTCCTCTTTTGTTTTTACAATCTGGAAGACAGTCACGTGTGCAAGCCAGATGTCACTGTAATGGTCCCTTGGCAGATTTTCTAGGGCGCATTAGGTCTAGTAGATGCCAGGGAGTGACGGCCGACGTATTGACGAACATGGATGAGCCCAGCAGCCACTCTGTTTTGAAACTCAGCCAGACTCATCGACTTTTGTTTTTGTTCTTAGTTCTATGCCTTTAGTTGTTCCCATTATGGTATGTTTGCTGTTTTTATTCACCACACAGTACATACTTTCACATGTCATCTGTTATCAGTTCCTTGAAGTATTGACATGTTGCCTCAAGACAAAGTCGTCTGGTAGAGTGAAGGGTAGATCTACACCGGGCTGCTGGAATTCGCCATTCTTCCACGAAGACCCAGTCATTGAGTCATTTGCAACAGAGGTTTGTTCATCTCTTCTCCTGAGAGTTGTGAGAGGCACATAGTTTTCATCCTCATTGTTTAAAACAGTTATTACTGTGATAAAGCTATATTTTTGTCATTTCTGTCATCTGAAAAGGCTCCGGAGGGGTCATATATACCTTTCAGTTTCGCAGAGAAGTAGGCGGTCTGAGAGCATTCTTTGCTGTTTGGTTTTGAAGCCCCAACTTTCGTTTTTCATTAGCTGAATATTTATCGTCGACTTCGTTTGCTAGGTTAAGAAAATAATAATTCTCATCATTTGACTTCTTTGATATTTGTATGTCAGTGCTGTTGGGACCTGTAAATCGAGAAAGGTGATGATATCATCCATGCTGAGGACACCAAGACAGAACAGACTAGAAAGCTATGTTGCATATCTGCAGCATCAAAAACAATGTCAGCAAATATCATAATACCACCACTATACACTCTTAACATATATATTTGCCATTTCTTATTATAACTGTTCATCATATAATACTAAAATGAAGTCCACGATTGCTATGTGGCCCTCTAAATAATTTACAATGTTTGTAGCATATATGTAACATACATTCAACATTCCGTTAAGGCCCGATGTAGCATATCTGCAAACATAGATTTTGATGAACTTCACTACACTTGTATTTATGTTTTTGTACAAAATACAAAAACTGGATTATTTAATGAAAAGAACATATTCTCAGTACATTTAGTTTGAAAAAGTAGTGTTACACTCACCTGGTAGGATTTGAGAGGGGATACAAATGTCGTGTGTTCACAGTTATGTCATAAATCAGACTGACCATCTTTGTGGTACTACTGGTTCCCCCAGGCAAGACAAAGACCATCGATCAGTTCTGACGTGTACTATCCGAGCAATTATCTCTTGAACTGCAGGAGCTCGGTTTGTTGAAATCTTTAGTGTTCCAGCTGCCGCTCCCTGAACCTGTGTAGCACATCTGCTACATTGGGTTATAGAGGGCTAAGAAAGAAAACAAAATTGTGCCTCCTCACCCAGTGGCACCCCGGGGCTCGCATGACTGTACAGACTGGTTAAAACCGGAGCTATAATTTGTGTTTCTTTTAGACAGATTTAGGAATATGCCTACTTTCACATAGTGGTGAACTATACATGACTGTCATTTTTATCTTATATTACATGGTGCTGTTATGCACTTGTAATTTTCAAATATTTGCATTTCAAATCATATCCGTTGTTTCTGTTATCTTTTTACAGACATCAGGTTCTGTCTGGAAAGAAATGGTCATCCTCACATATTTTTAGCTTAATCCAATCCTAGTTATTTAAAAAGTGGTTGTTATCTATGCACTGAATTTGATTTCAAATGTTCAGACTATCTATAAAGTGTGTACACTATGCAATCCTCTAGTAAGTCACAAAATTTGAAGTTTACAAATCAGTACATTGTAAGAGGCTGACATGTGGAGTCTAAATTGGTACAAGTTCAAAAATTGCACAGACAAATCAGATTGGCAATGGTTTCTGCACTGCAAAGGCACAAAACACGAGAACCATTCGGTATTTTCCCCTCTAACAAAGACAGAAGACACACACACACATACACACACATTTACATATTATTTATCCTCATGTATCAGATAATTATGCATACTGGTAATGGAAAAATAACCGTGTTACAAGAGCATCCAAACTACCCGAAGAAATCAGGCAATGAAATGAAATTAAATATTAAATGCGCCTTTTTTTCATCACAAACAATCACTTTACATACCATAATTTTAAACTACAAATCAATACTGTTCCATCACAGACTCATGGTAATACAGTGAGATGTTTTGTTCTTTTTCAAAGTCAAGTCTCACTGATTTTTGAAAATCATATTGAGCTCTTGAATTATTATTATTATTATTATTATTATTTTGTCCATCTGCCAATAAGATATTTATTCTGCTTAAAATCGAAATATTCTTTAACAGCTGTTTATATCTCAAGTTTTGAAAAAAAATTGAAAATGAAAAGAGATTGTTTAACACCGATTTTATCTACTTTCCTGCATTTCAACGACACTTACTCTCTTCGATCTTTTTATTTCAGTAGTTTTTAAAATCAAATATTTAACATCAGGAAATCAGAATTTTCAGAGCAGAGATGTAAACTTTCATCATAAACAGGTGGAAATTCAAACATATTTTGTCACGACCGTAAAATTGGCATGACATATAAGATCATTGGGCATTGTACTCTTTGCACAATACTGTATCACTTTTTTGTACTCTATTGCCAGCTTGAAGACATCTTTTTTTCTGAAATGTGGTACCGTGTTCCATGTGGCTGCTCAGTCTTTTATTATTATTATTATTATTGTTATTATTATTATTTAAAATCGGGATAAATTGCAGAACGTAAAATATAAAACTGCTGGTCAACCGCTGCTTAGAGCAGCTTATTTGCTGTTGCTAGTTTTATTTAATCCTCGTCAAGTGGTTTTCCATAACAGATCGTATCCTACCTGTCTGTCTGTGCGTGTGAACTACAGGTAGATAGCACCGTATACCATCTAGAATGTATGGTAGCTGATGGTATTTGGATCAATCTTCCTCTGCCATCCGACGGTCTTGTTTTACTTGTGCCGTAAGTTTTTTTGTTGTTGTTGTTTTTATTTATCCATTTTCACTATCAGAGTCCTATGCACAGACCTATCTCCATTTCCGGGCTAAATGTATGACAATTAAAGTGTTTGTTCTTTTGAAAATCGTTCTCACGCATTCTGAATGAAGAGTAATCTAACTGCACTATTGAACAAACCACGGGCATAAAAGGGAGCCAGATATCTGCAACTACTCAATACTTAATGTTTAACTCTTCACAGAGACAATGCCCTAAAGCCAAACATATTTCAAAGCAGGTGACGAGTGAACATACTAATTAACATTAAAACATCGCACACATAATTTTGATATGCCATATTATGTTCTGATACTCTGTATCAAAGACAGAAAGGTGTAGGAAAAGGCGACATTTTTGAAATTTTGACAAGAAATAGTTGGCATAGGTCTAGTCATGTTACAGATAAAAAATTTGTCCTCTTTTAATTTGTTAATTTTGTGTTGCTTTTTTTCCCCATTAAAATCAGAGGTCTCTGTCAATGATTGGAAGTCAGCGTCACAGCTTGACCCATTGACTATCATTTCAGAGGTGATATTTTGCCTATTGTTTCTCATATTCCTGATTTGTTTTCTCGTGGATTTCCTTGCTGAATACCGAAACAGTTCTGTCTTAGTGTTGTATCAGCCATCCAGTCTATCTGTCTTGCAAACTGATCAATGTCGTCCACAAATCATATAGATATTTAATGGTTCTTCCTCAACGGACACTGTGTTTGTGTGGTCTGCCAAGGCATTTTCCATGATTCGCTCACCATGAATAGATCTACCTTGAACAGCTCTGATGAGAGGAGACATCCCTGATTGTCTCCTAAATGTGTGAGGGGTCAGTTTTCGTTGCCCCCATTCACTAGTATTCCAATATACTCTGACAAAAAAAGGTCTTTGTAAAAATACCACGTATTCAATTTTCCATATTATTGTAAACGACCACCTACAGCTCATCACCTTATTTTTTCTAAAAACTGTATTTTATTTACTTTGTGTTAAAGGACTGATGAAGAGAGGATTGCTAGGGAAAAGGTGTTTCATCAAATGGCATTTTTACTGCGATTCTGGTAGTGTTGTTTTGTATAGCGTTTCCATTATTGGTTGGTATTGATGATGTTGTATTTCCTCATAGCCGACCATATACAAGAGAGCATGCAACACCCTATCAAATGCCCTCTCTAAATCAATGGAAACAAGATACAGATCTTGTTAGTGTTCAGTTAAAAAAAAAATATTTTGAAGTTTAGATTTTGTATTGTGATGATTCCACTGATCCTGAAACCAGTTTCTTGGTCAACAGTAATGGTTTCTGCTTCTGGCCTCAGCCTGCTCAGTAATATCTTCATAATGACTTTGATTAGGTGATTGATCAAACTGATGATGTTTTAGCAGGGGTAATGTTACAGGTTGCCTTTCTTAACCATTATATTGTGGTTGTGTCCAGGGAGTTGGTCATTGTCATGCACTACAGATTTTGTTTCATATCGTTTGCAGATGTATCATCACTTTTCCTCCTATTTGGACCAGTTCTGCGGGTATGTTTTCATTCCCCGCTGATTTCCTTGCTTCGAAGTTTTCAACTCTTCTTACCGTTTTTTTTCTTTTTATTATAGCAAAATACAAACTTCAGCTAGAATATTTGTTTAAAACATTTTGACGGCGGAAATGGGGAGGGAAGCCGACGATGGGGGTTGGGGACAGACAGGCAATTACATAGAGCTTCTTTTTTTTTTCTAGAGATCAGGTCTAATGAGGTGGCACCTATTTAATGACATGACTAGGGAGGCAAATCTATTTTCACACCAAACATGAGACAAAGTTATTAACGTTTTCATAAATGTGCGAAAGGAAAGAGGATGGAAGCATACATTTAATTACCTGAACATATTAAATTACTGAAGAGTGATCGCTAGGATGGAGTACTTATAAAGATCACAGATATGAAGAAAGCTATAGAAACTTTTGTGTGAGATCATGATACCATAGTCATGCCGAACACAATTTCATGATACTCTTTATAACGTTAACAGATTCCCTTTGTCCTTTAGTTCTATAGCTTTCAAAACTGCATCTAAACAGACGAAACAAAATTGTTGTTTGGTGAATGCTGCAGATTGAAGGAAAGTGTTCCTTATCGTTTAGAGAAATTGAACTTATAATCGTCATGGTCTCTCTCCGTGGTGGACAAAAAATATTTCTGTTGTTTTGGCTGATGATCGAAAGTCAGCCAGTAACTTCAGCTGAAAGCCACTCTGAGGAAAGTACATCTCATCTATTGAACTTAGTCCAACAATCAAATTTAACCTGCAAAGTCGACTTTTTGAAACTTTTCGATCGAGAGTGTGGTTCAGACTATCTACCATTACATTTAAGTTGCTTTGGTCGCTGTGGAAAAGAACCGACGTTTGAAGAAAGCAGCAGTATGTGTTCCTGTGACGATAAGTGTGGTATCTATGATGACTGCTGTGTAGACTTTGAAGCTGTTTGTCTTGAGGTTGCTCTTCTCGGCACAACGAAGTATTCCGACTTCTTACATCTGGGAAAAACATGCCTCGGGAATGCATATCCGCCTGTCAACGTAATCCGTTCTCCTCAGTGTATTTCAGATATCTGGGAAACACCATCAACAATGAGCTTTCTGATATCAAGTACTGAATCCAGATATTTAAGCAGAAATAATGATACCTCTAGGAACTACGGACTACAATATTTGAATACATTGTTCAGGCCCGTCTTTGATCCAACTACCCGCTTACTTTACGAGAATCAGGAGCAATATGAATGCCAGAACAAGAGCGGCGTGAAACTGGTCAGTGTACCTTGGTCTATCGGCTATAACCTACCAAAAATCACTGACTGCATGGACTCATATGTGTTCTATCCACCTCCCATATTTATTCGAAGCTTTTCATCACCTCTGTTTTCTCCATCAATACCGGGACTCCGTGGCTGTCTGATGCACAAAACCCATGCATGCCCATGTACACTATCAAATTATCGGTTTAGACGCTATGAACTGTGTGATATTCATATGGCAAACCTTAGGGAAAAGCTGCAGAAAGAGATACAGAATCATAATATGTCCCTGACTGGAGGAGTCATACAAGGTCAGTGTAAAAGAGTTTTGAAGGATTTCCGTTTATCTCACGGGCCAGAGACCCTTATAATCAACTCTGATAACAACAGTGGGTTAATTTTAGAGTTCACTGATTTGCCCTGGAAGAGATTACATTGTAAACATCTCAACCAAACTCTAGATATGTGCACCATTGAGTGCCAAGCTGGTCGGTTCTTGACTGACAGAGGATTTTGTTTTACACCTAAGACGATCACAGCCATGGCTATTTCTTTGCTAGATAATGACAAACCGGCGCCGTTTTGCACATGCTTGACAATATTCTCCACTCTACAAATAGAAAATATGGGCAAGTTCGAAAATGTCTCTTTGGAACACTGTGCAGGTATTTTTATATCGAAGTCCGCTTCTCAGCTCTCCCGACTTTTCATCAAAACTGGTGAGGACTTTCAGGAAAATTGTAGTTCCACAGTAGGTGAACCAGTGAAAGAAAACCCTACAAACAGCAGATTCAGATGTCTAGGTTCAGCTTCAGCTGACATATATGACAGAGCTGACAATGTACCTTTGCTTACACAGCTGTTTAAAACAATTCATTGTGATGACAAAATGGACATGGTCAAGATTTGTGTCACAGGAAGCTATGGAATAGCCGGACTTCATGATGATGCGTTTTGTCAGACCATTCTATTTAACGGAGACAAAGCAGTTGGTGAACTCAATAGACTTAGAATAAGTTCCAGTCCTCACGAGTCCTATAGCTCGCTCGGTGTTCTAGCAGGCATTCTTTTTATTCTGTGCCTGATCATCTGAGATTTTTAGTCTGGGAAATGGCACTGAAGAGGACATGATAGTCATAAAAATTCAACCTTAGCCAATAAAAGTAAAATTTGAAATATATACATAATGTAAAAATCCAGACAGAAGAGATATTACATTTGGGATGAAAGAAATACCATCTGTTGGTGAGGTAAATGATGACGTCAATGAATAGGAACTGAAATAAAAATTAATTGTGATGATAATGGCCCTTATTATGAAGATGAAGTTGAAGGAAATGTCTGTCTAATCAAGAAATAACATTAAGAGAAGTGCAGTTAATACGGTGTATTATATCAAGGAAAGATCAACATGAGCGAGTACTATGACATGATATCTTAGTTAAATGTAAAATAATAATGAAGTTATCCACCCAGTTAAATCGGCACAGACCAGACAGGTGCTAGATTAAAAATGCACACGACTCATCGCAATAAACCTGAAAAAAAGTAGGCCCATTGTCTGATATTTGATTGGATTTATTTCTATTTCTGTCTGTCCATACAGCCCACTTTTTTTTCTGGCCATCTTTGTTCTTGCTCCAGTCTGCATCTTTTAAAATTCTTATTTTTGTTTGTTTGTTTGTTTGTGTGTGTGTGTGTGTGTGTGTCTTGTGTAACTGTTTCTCATACTGCTATGTTTTCCTTTCCGCCGTCTATTAGCGTATACATGTATGTTCCATTCTCTCTATACAAAGAGTTGTTATTTTGTTTACTTATTTTTGCCAAAGACGTTCAATTTCACGGTCCTAAAGTCTTCAAAACAATTCATTATACTGATATGAGAAGTTATACTAAATGCATGTGGACAGAAATATGTCTTTAAGATCTGCATCTGATCGTGGATAGAAACTACGTACTTTACTCTGAATCATGAGGTTTAAGGTGATCATATGAGACCCGTGTGTTCCGATTCACGATCTGTGCTTATGGGATTGTCGAACTTTGTGGTCCACCCATGACACTGTTGAACCAGAGGCAAAATTATAAGAAACAACATTCCTTGTGGACCAGTCATCTTTTTAAAAGACATAGGCAGACTGGAAGCCTATTTGAGGCCCAGTCCGTGCACTTGGTTTCATGACCACTGCAAGGAAATATTTACTTATCATCATCATCATTTCTCCTTATGCGTCATCCATCCCTTCGACAAAACAATAAAACCAAGATTAAGAAACGATTAGTTTCGCTAGATAAGCACTTTTGTTTATAACAAGATTTTTAAGCTGTCTGGTTGGTACTCGGAGAAATTTAGAGAAAAAGTAATACCTTCCACTGTAAATTTCAAATACCTGGAATGCTATTATTGAGGTAGTAACATGAATCAATGTATTTATTTAATTAGTGAGTTAATTTGTGAGTGAATTGATGTTGTCATAGATCTGCCTAAAGCATCAGTCTTGTTGGTCAAATGTTTGGGCATTTCATAGGTCTGCAGTCGTTGCAAACTTATTTTCTGGGTCAAAAGAGAGATGCGCATGGTCAGCAATCATCTGAACCACATTATCACATAGCAACTACCCTTAAAAACCTACTCGGTATAGCCTTGCCGTGGAAATGCGCACGTCTGTCTTGGAAATGCGCACTGAAGACTTATATAGGACATATTGCTGGAGTCAATATGTCTTCAGGCATATTATAATCATCTGAAATATTCCGAAGGAGTGGGAATTTGATCTCCTCAAGAACGTATCGAGAATGTGAAATACATGAATTTGCACTTATCTCTGTAAGTCGTCAAAGTGCGGAAATCTGTAAGAAATTTTAGCCTGAAAATGAAAACGTTTTATCTAATCAAAATCAACTGCCATATCAATTTTCAAATACATTTTATTCAGTTTTATTTCTACACAGTTAACAACTTGCTATGGCCTACGCAGAGGAAGATTGTATTTCAAGAATCCAGATAGCAAGGCCATGATTCAGTTCATCTCACAAAAATCCAAAATCAGAACAAATCTCTGGAGTATCAGACACGCTCAGATAGACACATTGGAGCCAAAAGACCTGCGTGTGTTTGGGGTTATAGATAGCATCTCTAGAGTCCAAGACTCCTGTAGCATCCTTGACCAAAAATAGCATTTGTGGAACCAAAGACTCGAACAACATTTCTAATATCTTAGACCAAAAATACCATCTCTGAAATCCACGATTCAAACAACATCTGTAGCATCCAGACCCAAAACAGAACTTAGACCTAAACAACATCTCTAATATTTTAAAATCAAAAGTAGCATCTTTGGAATCAAAGACCCAAACAACATGTGTAACATCCTAGACCCAAAATACCATCTCTGGAATCCAAAATCCAACATCTCTAACATCCTAGACCCAAAATACCATCTCTGGAATCTAAAACCTAAACAACATCTCTAAAACTTTAGATCCGACATAGAATCTCCCATGTAGATAGTAGACGCTTTGTAAGATTACACACACAACAACAACAAGTACTACTGAGATACTTGAATTAACCAAAAGAAAGAAAAAGGAACAAAGAAAGAAGAAAAGAAAGAAAGACAGAGAGAAAGAAAGAAGAAAGAAAAAGAAAGAAAGAGAAAGAAAGAAAGGAAGAAGGAAAATAGATAGGTTTCCCGTAATGCGATGGTGTAAACATCTGTCTTAGATGAGCATTATTTCATTTCAGGGGATACAATGACCGACGGTTAAAGCGTCTACTCCCCCTACGTTGTGCATTTGGGTTTGAGAGATGGGAAAGATTTAGAATCTGCTTGCATTTTTCAGTGACTGACCGGTCATCTGGCTCCTTGGGTGGTGAACCTCTTCGTAGCCGAGCCTAGCCTTCTCGAATAAAGATGGATACATTTTGGAGGTCCCGTGTGTATCTTGCAAACGTTGAAGAATCCTTGACTGCTAAAAATTGGATGAAGAGTAGGCGTAAACCTTGGGGGGGGGGGGGGGGGGGGGGGGGGGAGGGGGGGCTCCCCATTTTTCCG
>JBCEWB010107808.1:0-11913 GCA_039654565.1 Peronia peronii | reverse complement strand
TAGATAGATAGATAGATAGATAGATAGATAGATAGATAGATAGATAGATAGATAGATAGATAGATAGATAGATTTAGATATAGATACAGATATAGATACCATTGCAAATCCAGATATCCTATATTTTAATATAAGAGAGATATGGAAGCACATTCAGGATGTAGCCTCAGTTTCCAAATATTACGCGGAAAAAACGAGGGCCCCAACGAGTAAAAATCGTTCCTTTTGTCGTAAATCTGACACTTTGCCAACACCTGACTGGCTTAATGCTGCCCTATGTGGGGACATTACTTTCATGACCGTGTTTATTAGTCATGGCTATCCATAACGAATCTTTGCCAGCCTTTGGCTTACACTCTGTCCAGGAAGCGAGGCAGGAGACAGACAGATGGATAGATAGGTGGGAGCCTTCTATAAGGAAATATTCTCTGCCTTTTGTTGACAAAACACCGAAGGTACAAATTTTGCCTCTAATGTTATTTATGATATCTATCCAAACTGCAATCATTAATCGATAAAAAGTGACCGAGATTATGAAAACGCGCCTTGATCTATTCATCCCATTGTGTTGAGACTTTTACCGAGCAATCCTTATGATGGTCTCACGCCAAATAAAAATCGCGATTGTCATCTTCTATGATATAAAAAAAAAAAAAACGAACACATTGAATTTAGTTTCCTTATTATAATTTACAGTACAACGAGGCCCTTTGGTCGGCTCGTTACTAACACTGAAATATGTTAACCTTTATCGAAATGTTTTGGTCAGTAATTTTAAGACAGTTTTTAAAAAAAAATAATAAAATGCTTAAAACAGTTTTGACTCCGAGTTTTATGTTGAATAATGAAATCTTCCTCACAGTTAAATCAAACGAGCTCTATTTTGCTCATAAGATGATAAATAATAATAGCTTTCAGCCCTTTTTAAACAGTACGTGCCGTTTCCTTATGGAAGGTAATTTAAGATTTCGTGATAGAATATACGAAGTTTGGGAGTCAATACTCTCTGTCTCAGTAATAAACAAATAATTCATTTTTCCAATAGCACCATTAAACTCCAACGAAACTCGCTGACCAAAAATGACAAAGAGATATGGAATAAAAAGAAAATGCAAAGTTTCGAGATAACCCCGGTTCCCGAGGTTTTATCAACGAACGTTCTGAATGTCATTAAGTTAGCAGGAGGCAACAAGGCAACACAAGAGATTGCTACGCTAAGTCCATTAATAACCTGTTGCACGTATACTGCTAAAAAAGATTATCCGGAAATAGAAACGAACGGCGAGGCGTAAAAAATGAGAGCGAGAGGAGTACGAGTCTATTAATTTAAACAGCTTTAAAGAAGTCTGGTCCGTGTTATTTATAGCTTTTATAGCCGAGACCTTATTATTTTTTATTGCTATCCCCAGTTTCCGTATTGACAAGATGCGGCCACATTTCCTCATAAGATTTATGGTGACTGCGACATGGAGAGGCTGGGGCATTTTGTTTGAGCTTTAGGCTCGGGGCTTATTGCTTTTTTTTTGTTTGTTTTTTTTCTTAAAATTATTCTTTTTGAAGGCCCGGGGACGGGACTGACATGTCTCCTTGTTAAATTTGACCTTTTCTGACTAAATGCTGAAGAGACCGAGGATGGGACTGAGAGAGGTGAAAAGAAATAGAATAAAAAGTTGATTTTTTTTTCTCTTCATGCTTTTTGTACTTTCATATAATTATGATCTCTTTATGAACTTCTGTATGCTTTTGTCTTTTTATAAGATAGTTTGGTTGGCAATGTGACATCTTCTTCATCACAGTGTTTGTTCTATCTTCGCACTCTGGACATGTGACAAAAGCATGGCCTTCTTTTAAATTTGATTTCGCTAACCGATATATGAATGAAATATAATAATTATACCATGAAATATGGCGTGGATGTTGAGAGATTGAACTGATTAAGATATTTTTTTTCAACTGTAGATAAATCATTTCTTTCCCTATTATATGAACCTTGAACGCATAACACCTTGGCTTGCCTTAGACACCAAATTGTTACTCAAATGAATATTTCAAAATTGTTTCTTCTTCTTGCTTAGTTCTTGACGCCGTTTAAAGTCATCAGGACACCTCTTGACGAATTATGTGCCAGCTATTCCCATAAGGCTTCTTATGTCCGCAAACATTTTCTTTGTCCATTTCTGGTTATGGGAGTCCCATGTTTTCTCTGTAATTTATCAACAACAAAACAGGGGTAGCAGGAAGTGATCAAGTAGAAGTGACACAGCAATACTGATTAATAACTGGAGAACACGAGCATAAGTAGAACTGTAAATAGCCAATACATAGCTCTGATTCTGATAATAACGCAGAGGGATAAGCATGGCTAATCTCAATGCAGTTTCATACACAGCCGCCCTAACCACAGCGCAGCTTGTCCTCGTGCTGTGAGGTAGGTAATTGGCATCCGGGACCATGCACGTCTTTGATGATGTTATATCTTTCTGACAATGGGGATAATATTACAAATAAACGGTAAAAGTCTAAATCGATTTTTGTTATTGGTGGCATCTGTGATGTAATAAGCAGAAGATATTTGACAAAGAATTAGTCATACTATTTTGCACTAACAGTCTACATAACTGATAGCATCTTTGCAGGTATAGTTGCACCCAGAGACGCTCTTTGTTTCTCAGTCTCTCTCGCCCCCGCAGGAAGCAACACGCCAGAGATTATGAAGTATCAGGAAGACAGTGTCCTGTTGTAAACATTCTGGCAGAACGACTCAAAAAATGGCAACATCCTGTTCGACACATCGCTGATGATTAAATGTGACTAAATGACGCGTTGCACATCACAATCTCACCTCATCGTATCAGAGAAAATGACAAACACTAACAGGACACTGGTGTCAGGATCATTGTTACCTGATCAGCTATCCATTGCTTTATTTACTTACAAAGTTCTCCCCGATGTCTATCTTTGGCTAGCGCCAATAAGGTTTATTAGTCTCATATCTGTCAGAGCTCGATTGACATTCCGTCGTCGTCTGAAAAACATACACGAACCTACTGTTGGCATCATTCCGTCTCAAAAGACCAACGTGTGGCTTTTACAGACTTTTACTTTTACCTCGGGTTTTTGTTCTCTGCCAATTAGTATCAGGCTATGGCAAGCGACTATTCAGACTGGGGAAGGCCTTGCCAAACAGGATGGTACCTCCATCCGTGCACACAGTGGCTTTGATTTCCAGTCTCCCAAGATAAGATAAATTCCAGGGCCTTTAGGTCACTCTTGCAGACATTGTTATGGTGAAATCATGGTGTGCTTATACAGCACTTTTACATTAACCTTATTCACATGGTCATAACAATCAGCTGAAATTGGGTTTTTGCTCAAAATATTCGATTTTGAGTTTCTGTTTTCTTTTAAAAGTTCGGTCTCTGCTGAATATAAAAATGGTATTAAAAAGGATATGTCCATTCTAAGGTGTGGGGAGGGTGGTCAAGCAGGCTCTTGCTCATTTGGGGCTCTTTATTCAGTGATAGATCATCACTATTTCGCTGGCTACGGCAAATTGCATACAGAAGACTTGATTATGATCTCCTTCACCAATGTCGGGAGCCCCAGTGCCAGGGGTGGACACTGACTGATCATCTAAGGCGCTGACCACACCGAATATCAAGGCAAATGTTCACATGGGCCTCTGAAATAGACTTCCCACGGCCTAATGAGGGTGAAATATGCCATGTTTCTGCTGTTTCAGAGTGCAATAGTTGATTATCTGTCACAGGAAGGGTAAAAACACTCTCGGTTTTGACCGAGGAAGACATGGCGGCCATATATAGCCCTCTCTGGACCCTAAAATGACTCACCGGAGGTCCTTTTGCTGATGGGGGTAGGGAAGCGAAAATGGAGGGAAAATGGAAGAAGGGGCACAGAAGAAGGCAAAAGAAGGCATAGAAATCATGGAAAGAGGTCTAGTAGGTGAAACAAAAAGTTTTGGGGTTGAAAGTCCGATCAACAGCTCTGTACGGCTGTTTTTTTTTTAGCGAAATAAACACTTTAAATGCATTTTTCTCAAAATGCGTTTTTTTAGCACAAATATACTACTTTTTTATTTATGGAGCAATTATCATGAAATTTGGCATGAATGTAGAACAAAACAATATCTAAATTTTGTCAGGAGGAATTTTTTTTATATCATTTTAAGTTTTTGAGAAATTTGAGATTTTGGGGTCAAATTTTCAAGAAATCTGTGACCATTTCACATACCAAATTTAACAAATTGTAGAAAAATAACTAAGCATTTTATCAAAAATCTGTTCTAACAAAATTTAGATATGGAATGGTGAAATATGTACATAAAATTACAAGTACATCGGTTGGAAAAGTTCAGAGCCTATCGAAGGTAAAGTTACGCAATATAGAGTAGCAAAATCCAAGATGGCGGCCGTTGCCATGGCAACCATGAGTGGTTTCGATTTTTATTTTCGATTGTTTTCCTCTAATTTGACCATGCCGAATTCGAGGATAAGGGTGAAAAGAGTTTCCCTCCGCCCCCCCCCCCCCCAGCGGTTTCCAAAATGACTCCCAGGACCCGCCCCCACCTTAAGGAAATTGTCTCAATAGCTACAATATCTGACTGGATTACGAGAACATTGAGCGTCAGGATATCATCTCTACAAAAAGGTATTAGGTCGCTGGCATAATGCCTTATTTATAGTGCTTGCACTTGGGTCACATTTCCGAAGACAAACTTGTGAGCGTGTATATCTGGTTAATAATAGAATTTTTAGGTTTAGCAGCTCAGTTCTAAGGCAGGCTCATCAATCTAATCTTACACGGCAAAACCGTCCACAGTTGATCGAAGATAGAACTGGATCAGATATTACATCTGTTATGGATCTGAGTTCAACTGATTAAGGTCACAGTCTCATCGAAATTCCAGGTGCAATGTCTTGAATTTCAAGCACAGGACATTTTATTCACGAAGTGATTGAGAACGCAGCTGTAATGCAGAGATCAATTAGTCATTTCTTGGCACAGTAAAACATTGTTAGAAAACAATTACCTTGACACCAGTCGGCAGCGATGTGATTGCGTTACTGTTTATCCCCTTTAATGAAACATAGACTTTAAAACCCAGTTCTATAAACTCCTACCAAAAGGTCTTGCTCATCAAAATGTTTCGATACTTGTTGTTTTTTTTTTTTGTTTTTTTTTTAATAAACAATAGTTTTCTGTTTATATGTATGAACAACTAATTCACTGGTTATAGCTTTCTGTCCATTTAATATTTGTAGTTTAAAGATGGCTGCCTCCACATACCTATGGTCATGAGAAATGAAATATTATATGGTTGGAAATGGTTTAACTAATCAGAAAACGCAGGCCCTTGGCCACAGAAGAAATGGATGGGTTGGACTGGTGCTCTGCTCCTCAAGAAGCGCCCCGATGATTCAGGATGGAGTTAAGAGCTAAGGAAAAGACTCACTAATGGTTGTCTAATGACTAGATTCATTTAAAGCCACTGACATTGGCAGAAACAAAAATATGGTTATATGTCCGCCAGACTTGTGTTTCCTAACTCATGATATATTATAGCCTGCAAGATGCCTGTAGCAGTTAAACTGGTTGCATTTTAATGTCGTTCAAACCAAGAGCTTTGTTTGGATTTTATTTTTATAATTTCCTTGAGAGTATGCCCTCCAGAATATCCTGAAAGACCCGGCATGTTGAAAGATACAGAAATTTTCTCTGCACCTTTTGAACTTCCATAGGAGTCCCGGTTGTCCTTGGAAGAGTGGCAACGCATAATAAGTACTTAATGCTTTGTTGTGGGTTTATTTTTCTTTTTTCCTTCGTTTTTGATTTTTGTTGTGTGTATGTGTGTGTGTGTGTGGCACTTGCCATATTTACAAGGCCAGCCTTGTCCTTTATTATCCTAACAAAAAATAAAGTAAAAAAATACATAAAATGAAATAAAATACAATTCCAAATAAACCTCACCCAAAGCCTTGTCTTTAATGGACACCAAAATACCGGAATTATAATCAAAATCACCATTTGTTTTTCAAACCGTGCATCTGATCATGTAGAACCGTTTGTCACTTTCACTCTTCATTTCAGTAGCGATTGCGAGATATAAATAAGAGCCTGAAATGAGAATATACAATATGAAATAATCTGATATTTTTCTCTGACAATGCAATCATTCCTGTGATTTCAATAGAGCAGGTTGCTGATCTTCATTACTGAGGACACTACGCAAAAGTTCAATTTAAAATGAAAACTGCAGGTTTTATCAGAAATTCTTCCTTTTACATGCTTGTATTGGTGTTAACTGTGAATAAAGTCAAAAATAAAACGTGTTTATTTTGGTTCGGTTTGTTTAATTTTTTATTCCATCTAGTCGAGACTGAAAATTCTGTGCTTAATTTAACTCCACAATCTTAATGTATATATGTAATAGGGAACAAATCTGCTGTTGCAAAAAGGCATTAGGAAATGATAGGACTAGAAATTGAGGCATTTCTTCCCTTCCCCTTCCCCGTCTCGACCAACCTCCCTCACCACACCACACCCCCCCTTTTTTTTAGTGAATTTTGCAATAAAGGTGCCAATATTACATTTATTTTGCAAAAGGAGTCTGGGTGACATTTGTCAAAAGAATCTATCTAACATGTGTGTGTGCGTGTGTGTGTTTCATTTATTTCGCTCAGACACGTTTCTGACATCGTTCCTTCGCTATGGGGTATACGGATGGACTGTAAAAGAAATCATTTTATTCTCCAGCCGGGTGATTTCTCAGTACTTAAGCTTCTGTTCCTTTGTTTTTGTTGTTGTTTTTCTATTTCATTCCGAGAAAAAAAAAATACTGTTAATGCATTTATAAACCCAACAAGATAGGAAATCTTCCCATAGCTGAATAATACCTGGAGGGCATACGTCAATGAAATCAATGGTGGTATTGTCAGGACAAGTCTGTACGACGAGCTAGGATCCAAGGAAAGCTTGGACTGCTACACAAAAGGGGACAAGTAGGCGGATCTCACATACTGCAACCATTCGGAGAAAATTTTACAACCCTTTGGGGTGGTTTTTAAGCTGACCATATCGCGTATCGTAATAAATTTAGTAAAATATCAACCAATACTGTGTAATATAAAGGTTTGACAGACTATATGGCTTCTGGCATATCTATAATTACTGACAAAACTCTCTGAGGCCCTAACTGACATTTACACAGAAAACGGAAAGTAATGAAGTTGTAGCCTAAAATAACAAGATTTCATCATCAATACTGTGATGTTAATTTGACTATACGCTTACTTTCATTACTTTGCTGGACCTCAGGAACCTCTATTGTCAATTGTGAAGAGATGCAAATTATTATGGTTCGGGCACAACACACGACGTTGCAGCTGTCGAAAACAATAATGCAGGGCACTATACAGGGCGGGAGAAAAAGAGGAAGGCAGAAAAAGAACTGGCATAAAAACATCAAAGAGTGGACCAGACTCCAAACACACCAACTGCTGCCGGCGGCCGCTGACAGACAGCGATGGAAAAGGGTCGCCGTGTCTGCAGCCCTCAGATTCCCCTGATGATGATGATGATGATGATGATGATGATGATGATGATGATTACTTTCATTTTACGAATAATTTATCCTGTGAAATATCTAAGACTTCCTTGGCCAAATTTGGCTATTTACAACTAGGTTAACCATCACATAATGCCACAGCGTCTGTGGACTAAGTCATTTCATTTTGAAATGGACACGGAATTACAATGTCCAGGTAGCTTAAGATCAAATGCGGACATAAGTACAGATTTCAGAACAGATGTATTGATTTCCTTCCAAACTGATCTTTCATCTAGCTGCTCTACATAGCTTGTCGTCTGGAGCCGCCGGGCAGAGGATCAAAAGGGAGGTCATTATCTGCAGCAGACGGATAGAGAGAGGATCAGGGGGTTAGGTCAGAGGAATAAGCCGCTAATTTTCTGTGTTAACTGTTATATTAGGTGGCCTAGTTCTTCTGTTCGGAACTGGACAATGAGCGCCTTATGGTCTGGACACATACATTACTAAACAATAACTGGAAAATATCAATAATTAGATGCATGATGAAAAATTTGCGAAAATAGGAAAAAGAAAAGATGGATCACAGTGGAAACGGATTGAAGATTTAACAGAATTATGTATAGGTGAGACAAATACAAGGGAGATATGCCGTCCTTATATAACTTTCCTATCAAATGTAGGATCTCCCTTTTACACTACACATTCGGCATCTATTAATGGAATTATTTAAAACCCATTTAGTTTGAAATAGCCGGTTTCAGTTAGATATTGCCATCATGTGACCTCGCGCTTTATCTTTTTATGCAATTTTCAGAAAACTGGGCAGATTCTTACAAAATCAACGAATTTATTGTCCTAAGATTTTGGGGGGGGGGGGGGAGGGAGAGAGAGAGGGAAATGAATCTCAGATTGTCATGATCAAATACATCCTTCAGATTTGTAAAGAGAGAGATTGTGATATGGTTGTCATTTCTTTCTACAAGTTACAATATGTGTTGGACTGTATTACAACACTATATCTAAAAACATATCTCCGATCATGTTTGTATGCCATATTATGAGTTTTAAACTATGTATGCTGTGGCCTTTATATGTATTGGCACATATTTTAAGAGTTTGGCTTTGAGAGATTTTCACTCTATGAAACGTTCTGGGGCCCATAGGGAATGGAAGCAATATAGTGCTCCTCATTACTATTACTTTTGTTATTGTTATGATATTTTCTGTATTAACAGCTATCCTAATTACGCGCATGTTATTTGAGAAATGCATGATAACTGTAATCTAATGAACTTTGATTTTATTGCATCACGATAGTTGAGTCAAAATCATAAATGGCTGTGCATGTTTTTTGCGTAATACATCTCATAATAATGTGCAACAAGACTACTGTGTATGGCTTAATCATGAAGATCCAGTATTTCCAGGTTCTTGTCTAAAGCCAGTGACATTCCGTAGAGTTACATTCAAGAACTTGGAAGTATTGAATTTAAAATTCTACACGACTAAACAGATAAATTTCAGGGTATCAAAATCAAGATACTATAACCGCTGACCAGCCATAAAGGAAAGCTTTAAATTGTTCTACTTTGCAGGCCAGTCCCCTCATTTTCAATCTGCTCTTTTTTTGAATACATGGTTATGCGTCTTTTCCATCTCTTGCTCGCTGTAAAATTTTGGCCACATCATTACCTATAGTGGAAGGAGACGGTTGTGACAAGTGATGCGGGTGAGAGAAAGAGGGAGAGAGAAGAAGATAGACAGACAGGCAGGAGACATACATACATAATACGGATAGGAACAAACACACAGACAGACACACAGAGAACTGGACGCGTGGACAGACAAAAAGATGAACAGACGGTACAAATTTTTACGGCCACTCATGATAGAACATACTCTAAAATAAAGTGCTATCTCATTTTAATTTTTATAACAACAATGTTTTGAGTGATTAAATTGGCTTACTATAGTCGCGCATTGTACTCTTATGCAAGATTGATCTGTTTCGTTGTTATCCTTGAGGATGATCGAGGTAGTGATGGCGGATATGGCACAAATTGTTTGTTTGTTTGTTTGCTTGTTTGTTTTTATTTCTTTTTTTTTTTTAATTGTGCACAAGCTCTGGAATACTGTGACGGAAAAATATGCTCCCTAAGATATTTGATATTTCCATGCAATGACTAACTCTTTGCTGAACATTTTTTTGTTTTTGCCAAGTCTCTAAGTATTTTGACCTAAAACTAAATAACAATAAAAACAGAGTTAAGGAAAACAAAAACAAAAACAAAATTCAGCGTGTGTTCCATAATTTATTCTCTTCAGCTTCACATAATGTTTATTTGGCAAGCTAAGACTGAGAATGGAAAACATGAAAAAAAAAATATGTATATTAACTTTGACCTCTTTGCATATTTATGTCCAAGATACAATATCACAGATTTCGTGATAATATGAAATGCAAAAAGCCTTTCACTAAGAGCATTATCTGACACCGATAAAAACCATTCTTTTAAAATATTATCAATTCAAAACTTCATTCACCAAGTCACATTAAAAAAAAAAAATCTTTCACACCTCTTTCTTTCATTCTCCAAATGTATCAACAGACGTTAGACCTACGTTTTATAGAACAATGACAGGCTGCAATGGGCAGCTAATTGAGCCTATTTCTTTCCTTTTGTCAAGTGCAAGATGTAGAAAACAATCATTACAAAGAAGAAAAAAAAACCTCCTCTTATTTTTTAAATATGTGGAGCAAACATGGAAAAAAAATATCACTAAGAGTACTAAGACAAAAAAAAATTTCTTACATGGTTAAGTTTTTCTTCAAAATTTTCTAAATATCAAAGAAAAAAAAGTGAATTTTGTACTTCTTCACAATGCTTGTATTATGCACCTTGTACTGGCAAATGGAAGCACTTTGGCTAACGGTGAAAATGGCTCATTGTGGTGACAAGAAGGCCTGACTGTGAGTAATGTAGGTCTTGAATTAATTAATTTGTGAAGTCTTTCGGCCCCCTTTCCTGGACACTTCGTCTAGATGTATCGTCTCATGATAGTGCTGAATTCATCTACCCCAATGTGGTTGGTGCCCTCTTGATAGAACTCGCCCAGAATGGCATCAGCCTCGGCCTTCGTCAGATAAACACCTAAAAAGAAACAAAACAAAAAAAAGTATATTATACATATTGTTTTTGGATGCGTTATCTTTAAAGAAACATAATATAAATGCCCTCCTCTTGCATTTATTCCTCTTAATGCTGGAGGAACTGGTTCAATACTAATCAGTTTTAGAGCATCATAATATCAAGATGATTTTCCACGTTAACCTATACCGCCTGTTGTCTCAAGTTTGAAACATAATAGTTTTATATAGGGGGAAAAAAGCGGAGGGAGTGGAGGGAGAGGAGGGAGGGAGAGAGAGAGAAAGAGAGAGAGAGAGACGATGTATAATATCCGAAATTGATGGTCACTTTCCTTCTTTGATATTGCCCTATATTACCTTCCTTACTGAGTTATTAGCGTCTCTCTTCCAAAAAAAAAAAGTTTTTTTTTTTTAGTATGAAACAGATGAAAGAAAGACAGATATGCAAACTACAGACAAGGAGACAGAAAGACAGACATGCCGACGACAGTAGGCAGACGAATAAGAAAAAGATATAACGGAGTAAAGGGAAGAAATTTACAATTAAAATTTCAATTTGTGTATAGTTTTTTTTTTTATTTTGTTCCTATACGTGACTCACCTAAACACCTCATGGATTGCACAAACTCGTCCCTGGTAATGAAACCATCGTTGTCGCGATCGAAATACTCAAACATGGTATAGGTCTGGTTATCGTCGGCTCGCAGATAGGTTTTCATTAACAATATAAACTCCTCGAAATTGATGACTCCATCACCTGACAACAGAAATCAGAATAAATCTTCCGTAGAAATCATAATAAAAAATCATACATGGATAGATAGATAGATAGATAGATAGATAGATAGATAGATAGATAGATAGATAGATAGATAGATATTGATCACCCTGAAATCTTACGTGCTTTATGGAGTCTCTTGACTTTGTTGAGTGTCCTTTTAATTTTCTTGCCCGCTGAACATTGAGCATCGATATGGCACTTGTACAGGCCAGACTCTGAACACTTCAGGTCGTGAACGAGAATTTTCAGCTTGAAAGTTCTACTGTTGTTAACTCTTTCGGTTTTTGGAGAGCGATCTCCCTCATAGACAATTTCTGCCCATCGGAATGTTCTATGAATAAAGTGTTTGAGGACATTTATACTAGACAAACAGACAAACAGACTGACAGATAGATAGATAGATAGATAGATAGATAG
>JBCEWB010107797.1:0-11913 GCA_039654565.1 Peronia peronii | reverse complement strand
AGATAGATAGATAGATAGATAGATAGATAGATAGATAGATAGATAGATAGATAGATAGATAGATAGATAGATTGATTAACAATTTCTTGCCCTGATTAGTTACGATGGACATTGTTATCGCATAGAACAAAATATACAGTTTTATGAGACTCATAGACAGCAAAACCTCGCATGTAAATAATGTCTCAATACCAGTAAAACCTTTTTATCACTCTTCAAGCTACAAAGAATCCTTGCTAAGCAGTCCATCGCAGTGCGCTCACTTCCATAGTGTTAGATCGTTGTGGACTGGTATAACGCAACGGAAACTCGACACCTAAAATCATATAATGGTACAAGCAGAGTAAGATACATATAGATCTATTTCTTTGTATAACTCTATGCTTTTGTGTGAGTGCGTGAAGGAATATGTGTACACAATTAAATATCTATTTGTGTGAGACTTCATGTAACTAAATTATTTTGTCACAATAAAGGGAAGGAAATGGATTTTCATTTCATGTTCTCTTTAAACTGAGTTATATCCCATAGGCACATCATTCAGTCCTATTGACAAGTTGCTCGCTATCCACTGTATTTGCTAGTCCACATTTTTATTATGGATGAGTCCAAACCTGTTTTCATTTGCTGCAATTTGTATGATATTGCTCCAGTAGTGAACACAAGATTTCGGGAAAAACCAAAGCGAAGTACGTGTGGCATTTCCTAGGTTATTACATCATTAACTACTACTACTGTTATTTGGAGGGCATCTAGGTTCAATAGGCTCACAGAGAAGAGCTTTAGTCATAAATTTCCTGTCCACTGTAATAGGGCCAAACCAAGGAGTGAGACAAACGGCCGAGGCAAGCCAAGGATATAATTCGATGGAATTTCCAGAAATATTGGTGCACTCTATTACTCAGCTGTAAATTGGAGATCAATTGGAATGTAATTGTTGGAGTATACGATCTGAGTTAGTTACAAACATATTGCACAGTCTCTGATACTCGTCGGTTTCTGTTCCCTCTAATTACTCAGTGCCGTCACTCGCGTCCCCAAAATAAAAACTAACATTGTAACAGTGTACATGAAAGAGCGTGAAAAGCGACCAAAGAGGATCGAAAAATGATACACTGTGCTTGCACATTATAGTGTTAATTTTTATCTCGGAGACGGGACGGACTAATTAAGACTTGAATCACAGTGTTAGGGCAATTAATGAACGGACAAAATAAAAGATAGATTTTCAGCCTAGAGCTAAGTACAATGGACTGGTGTTAATGAGAAGCACTGTGTAAAGGTGGAAGCTTATTATAATTAGACTAGCTCAAAGGTTAACTTAAAAAAACACAAAACAAAACGAAAAACCCCCAATGTTTTCGGCTTCTAAAGCATTTGAAAGTTTTAGGAAAAGATTCTAACTTTCGGAGCAAATGTTACTCTAAAGTTATAAAAAAAAAAATGAAAGACAGCTGTCTCTGTCTTTCTTCAGGTCTGTAACTTTTTAACTACATGTACGTATATAATGATACTTGATGTATATCTACAGCTATTATTATTCCATGTATATCTATCTACATCTATACCTATATCTATATCTACTTCTATATCAATATAATCTATATCTACTCATCTTTTGTCTATATTAATTTCATGTCTTTGTCGATATATATATTATTATATTACTATGTATCTAAATGAATACCAGTAGATAATATGTATAACTAAATGTATATATCTACATCTATAACTGTTTCCATAACGTTACATTAAATATGATGTGATATATAAGTATGATTAAAATGATTATGAGGATGAGTTTTGACCATATTATAGCATGAGAAATTGTGGCCTCACGTCAACAGTATCAACTGAGTGTGAGTCGAGATGCGAAATGAAACACTCACCAGCTGCAGGTACGTTGGATAGGATGGTAGCAACTAGGAGAGAGACTGCTCCCAGGAGGTGGAATATGATCATACATGGCTTCCTTCCCAGCCTGAGGATGCCAAGGAATACGAAAGGGGTGAGGGGCGGTTTAGAGGGGTGGGGTGGGGCGAGAAAAGGAAAAATGAGAGGAAGGAGACAGAGGAAATTCGAGTATTTATGTTTATTGTATTATCAGTTACTTAATTGTGTTGTGTGTCTTGTAGTTTCTATGTTCGTATTGCTTTGAATAGTTGATATTGTCATTAATTTTATTGGTGTCAATATTGTTATTTTAACTGAGGATTGCAGAATGGAAGTCTCCAAAAGCAGGAGAGGACAGCCAATCTAATTCCTTGCCACTAAGGCATTAATGCAAAATACAGGTAGCTTTAATCAGCTAGACAGAAGAAAGTGGCCGTACTAGTAGTAGTATATGCAATAAATCACACAAATTACACGATTTTAATTTCAGAAAGGAAGCATTTGTCAACAGCTGTTTGTCGATTAGTGTATTTGTGTGATTTTGTGGGATAATCCTCACCTATTTATGAGTAAGGCAAAGACCATGGCGGCTGGAATCTCCACCAAGACATTGAGGAAAAATCCCAGGTATAAACCATCTGCCAGAGAAGATGACGTCATCAGCAGACCATAGTATGTTATACTGTCAGCGAACCTGCAAAATCAAGATACACATTTTTTAAAAAAATGACTTTATTTGACATTTTCATAAAGGTCCATACATTTTGCCAGTATGGTGTATAATATCTATGTTTATATTTGAAATTTTGTCAGTCAGATTTAAATATGAGTGACAGTCAGATGTTTGACAGAGTTTATCCGATAATTCTTAAGTCTACCAGAATCAGAGCTTCTTCCTTTTCAAGAATTATTCAATAAAAATAAATAACTTTTCAACCCATATACATTGCAAACATCAGAAAGTAATCAAGGTCCTGACAATGTTGCCATAAAGGCAAACAGACTGAAGGTGTATAAATGGATTTACTTTCATGATATATCATACCCATATGCAGTTTTGCAAAATGTACTTCAGCCCCATACAAGTTAAACATGAAGACTGACCATATGTAACTACACAAAATTGTGATGATGACAATGGGTTTGTTCTTGACAAAAGCCAGCAGTCGCATCTCATCTTGGCTCTTCCTTGTCTTCGAGGTGACCATGACCTCTTCTGTGGAGGTCACTGTGCCCACGGGTTTGGCCACCTGTGCAAAGGAGAGATGGCTACTCTTACATTTGCTTTCGTGGAGAGGTTAAGTGTGCAGACAATCCGGACTTTTCAAAAATATCTAATGAGTATTGTTAATTCTATACAGGGCAGGCACAGACCAAATGAGTCAGGAACATAAAAGCTTTGTCCAAATGATAAACATTATTAAATGTAAATTTTCAGTTTGAGAAAGACTGAATGAAAAAAAAAAACCCTAACCAAGATGACAACATTTGATACTGTGAGCTAGTGGTTCCAGTACCACGTCCTGTCGTTATCATCTGTATCACACTGAGACAGTCATAATTTCACACATGTCAAACAAAAACACACCGAATAAACCACTTCTTTTGGCAGTACAAATAGCAGACAAAATAATAAATGGCAGCCAGAAGCCAGAGTTGTTAACAAATAGCAAGAACAACGCTACAGTAAACTACAGACATCCTGTTATTTTACCCTCCGTCTCTGTCTCGGTTCCCTCTAATTGTCCAGTGATGTCACGCTTGTCAAAAATAAAAATTAACACCATGGCATTGCACGTGAAAGAGCATGAAATGGGACTAAAGCAAAGCCGAGAAGGATGGATTTTATAGTGTGTTGGCACTTTTATAATGTTAATTTTTATCTTGAATAATTATACAAAGCCGTGACTGATACGAAATAAAGACGAATGGGCTGGATTTGCATCTTTAGGGGGAACTAGTACAAAACAACGAACAACAACAACAACGACAACAACAAACACCAAACCTCCACATACTTGGATTATTTATGTTATGTCATTGTTGGATGATAAATTATAAATATTAGAAAAATAGATATAGCGCCTAATGAAAAAAGAGATCAGAACACTGTTACATGCAAATGTCAATTATGAACATCGAATAAACTAGACAAAACGGGTGAAAGAAGAGAAAAGTTGTTATACAACAGTAACATTGCTTGAATTTTGAACATTGCTTTAACTTTAAGCACACCACTGAGTTACCATTATAAATTTGGGGAGGAAAGGGGAAAGGAGGGATTTACATATCGAATATTTTTTGTTTAAATCTAAATTCTCAGCCATCGGCCGAATAGATTTGTTCAGACCAAGCAAACAGCTGGAAACCCGGTCTAATTTTAGTAGGAGGGTACAAAAACTCCAAACTGTTCACTGTCATTGACATAGAAAAACACACCAAAAATGCACGGGGCCGTTGTTCTCGGATTTCGTGGTGGAGCGGTAACAAACATCAGTGAGTGTTCTATTTTTAGCAGGAGGTACAAACACTCCGACGGGGATTTCCAGGTTTTTGCTTTGTCGAATATAAAGTATTGAGCAAAAATCAAAGTGAGTGTGTGTGGGGGGCTATAACAATTCATCACTTCTGTTCACTGAAAGGTATAGCTCACTGTTGCCTTGTGTACCAGTTTACACCTTCCCAAAAATAGCAGACCAGAATGTTAGACTATGAGCATCCTTACCTCTTCACCTGCTGGGGCTATTATGAAGGAAGAGCTCGCTTCTTGTCCCTTTTCCTTCCCCCTGAACACAGAGATCACCTTGCTGGCGTCCACTTTATTGACAGTTGCAGCCTTGCGAATTATGCGCTCGGCCTCGGATGTCTTTCTATTAGCCACTAACCATCTTATAGACTCCTCTGCAAACCTGCTCAGATTGTTAGATTGATGAGGATTTGAGCATCTAAATGGATACCCACTAATAATAACAAAAAAGCTTCTCAGAAAACTGAAAGTGTACCCGAGCGTCTTTGCTAAGCCCAAAGAAATAATAAAATTGCTAAGCGCATAGATTGTGTTGGAATAAACACTATACAAATGCCATCTAATTTCTGGTCTCTGTCATACCCTTTCACGAATTAACCAATCGCTAGTTATCACATTATCAGAATTACATTCGAACAACACAAGCCTCTTTTAGTTGTGACTGAGGATTATTTTACAAATCGTTGTCCCTAATTGCAATACGATAAATTGTATATATTTTTGAATATATAAAAAATTAATACTTAAAGCACGGAATACTCAATTCAGTTGCTGCTTTTGTTTTCATTCTGTCTATATTGAAATATATGTTGAAATAATGAACGGCCCAGCAGGTGTGGACTTTAAACATCAGATGTAGGCGCTGTTGTGGGCTAGCGATTCACGGAGCTGTGAGTTTCGAAATGTAATAATGGGAAAAAATAGTAGGTCAGAGTGCTAGACTTGCAGAAATAGAAGCAGAGCATGCCATGAAAAGGCTTACAGGTTCATGTCATATATTATCTTAGATGAAACAACAGGAAGGGATATATAATATTACGTACTATGGAGAGAAAAGGAATGCAAGCACAGACTTGTTTGGTACGTTAAATAACTGATAATAAGGGAATGGAGACTGAACTTCCCCAGAACAAAAGCATAATCATATTTTAATATTGAAGGAAACTGGAAAGACAATGGGAGGTGGAGGGGGGGGGATAGAAAGGAAGAAGAGACGGAGGGGGAGGGGGGGGATAGAAAGGAAGAAGAGACGGAGGGGGAGGGGGGGGAGGAGAGGGAATAGGGAGAGGGCGAAATTTATTTACCCTGTGAATGAGAGTGGCATTAATCCCTCATCAGCTACCCCTAGGCCCTCTCTCCATATGCATGCTCACCCACCAACACACATTATTCACTGCACACATACCCACATACAAACACCCAGTGCAATGTCTGCAAAGATATAGTTCAAGTGCCTATACATGTTAAAATGATGCCACTCACCACCACTGGAAGAAGACAAAGAGGGAACATGCGACAAAGAGGATTTGCGTGTACTGCCAGCTGACATTCCTGGTCAAGTAAGCTATCATACACAGGAACAGTAAACAAACAGGCCACAGGAAGCTGCCCACCTGGGAGGGCAGGGCACGTTGACTCTTAGGCAGCCATTCGAGAAGTAGGACGCTCGACGTCAAACCTATGCCCTGGAGATAAACACCACTCACACATAGATCGAATAACTGTTGATTGACTAAAATGTATTCATGGGCCATCAACTCAATAACCGACATTCTGGACTAGTCTGGTAACAACAGAATATCTGCAGGTAATAATATCTATGAGTAATAGCATGCAGATTATTAGATGTAGAAAAGTTATTTTATCTTTCAACTGCTAGGTTCATGGCCATTGGAACTTTTGTTGTCCAAATCAGTGATTGAAGCCAAACATTAGACTTAATTCATTGACAAGACAGGTCCTGGCAGTAACTGAAACACTTGGGTTTACACACCTGGTCTTCACTCACACAAAAAGGATGAATGACCGTGCCAGGAGGATAGCACTTAAAGAGTTAACTAGTGTGCTTCAGTGCTTTAAGTGTTGAGGACGTGTGCTTATGACACATGATAATTTATGCTTTTATTATAAGGAAAATTGAAAAAAAAAACAATATATAACAAAACAAACAAACAAACAAACATACAAACAAACAAACTTGAAAGAGATACCTAAAATGAACCTGAATTAATCATCATCATCATTCACTCTTTCCATTTATAGCCATCAGGCCAAAGATGAGACAGTTTTACTACATTATTTCATGACGCAGTCAAAAGTATATTTCATATATCATATGGTAGCCGCAGGACTACATTAAAATTTGAGGATTTTGTGTCTTACGATGACAGCAATAGATGAGCACTGCTTAATCTCTAAAGAGACAAATACTCCAGAAATTACCATCAATCAGTAGGAATTCCACAGTGGGACAGTGTAAATTAACTTCCTTGTCGATACAGCCGGTACCACTTTTCTGCCCACTTAAAAGACACAATCCCAACAGGAATCCAATATTAGTTCCCTTTACCGGACCCAAGGTGCTGAACAAGCAGTGCAAAGAAGAACACACACACACACACACACACACAAAATTATATATAAAACACACACAAAAAACAAAAAAACAACAACCCTCTTTTGTTTTTTTCATTTCAACGATTGATTATATATAACTACATGTACATATATATAACACCCGTGTATCTGGCAAACGGAGGTTTTGACTGGTCAAAAAACAATCCCCACTCCTACCGTGTTTAGCACAATATAGCCGTAATCGTGCTGATGTGCCGTTAAACCCTAAGACAAACAAAGAAACAATACAATTGGATACTTTTTTCAAACATCTCTCATGGATGCAGCGTATAGTTGTCATCGCCCTCATCACTCTGAATGCTGCATTTTTTGTTTTCTATAGCAGTCTTTCCAGTGTTCACCTGCGGTGCACATTCACGAGCAAACCAAAATCATCAAGCCGAACATCACTAGACCATTTTTATAATGGGGCGGGGAGTGGCCCGGCGTCATCGTGGATTGCAGGCTTGGCGAATAAATATCAGGCGGAACCTAATAGTAGAACACAAGATTTCGGGAAAAACTCAACGCGGAAATACGTCAGGCATTTCCCTACGTCATTTAAATCATTAACACTAGTCACTGCTCTATTATTTGGAGGGCATCTAGGTTCAATAGGCTCACAGCGAAGAGTTTTAATCATACTTTTCCTACTCACCGTAACAGGGTTAAACCAATAAGTGAGGCAAACTTACAGCCGAGGCAAGGCAAAGGATATGGGAAGATGGAATTTCCCGGGGTATTGGTGAATTCTATTGCCGCCAAGCCAAGCCATTTGGCTTGATCAAGCCAACGACATCCTCACTCACGCTCATTCCACATCAGTTCTGGGTCATCCAGCGGAACCGATAATTCGACTTGATCAATCACGATTTGTCAGACAACACAGCCTTACCTGCTGCAAGGCTCCAAGGAAAAACCTCAGGACAACGAAACAAATGTAGTTTGGCGAGAAGGCAGTAACAAGACCCACTACAAACAAGGAGAGGTGAGTGGCCATATAGCATAGTTTGCGACCGTACCTGTCACACAGACAAACAGCATTTTAACGTCTTTAATGTATGCCTAGAAAAGTAGGAACCAAGTCATCAATCGGGAAACAAAATATGTATGCAATATACACAGCTGCATTATTAGGCACTTCTTAGCAATGAACTGCTAATCATTGCACTCACGAACAGGGTATGGAAAAATTTCTTCTCAAAATGCACAATAAAATTTCAGAATTAGTCAATCAATTGAGTGCTACATTATATGTTATTATATGGCTTGTGAAAGTTGCTGACCAAAATTGGCAATATTCTCTTATCTGACCTGGTCTCATCTCATCCCACCTCACCTCAGCCCATGTTATGTTACCTTATTTTATGTTATATCATTTATCTTATGCTGTCTGGTCTTGTTTAATGTCATCTTATATTGCCTTGTCTCATCTTATCTCATCTGAACAACTCCGTGACTCACATATCAGATAAGTTTGTAAAGATAAAGGAGCCAGCCATCATGCCAAGGGCCATTACTGTTTGCGTGACGTCAGACAATGAAGCTCTTTCACATACCAGGTCCCACTGAAACAGTGCATTTATATTATGATGTAGCAGATTTTTTGTTCAATCTGTCTTCTCTCTGTTTCTCTCTCTGTCTCTCTCTCCCAATTTCTCTTTGTCTCGATCTTTTCTACTAACTCCCTGCTGTTTCTGTTTTTTGTTATGTTCTGTTTGTTCTCGCTCTGTTTTAAGTGTATAATAATATATGTGTTCCTTACAGACATACAGTCTCTTTCATTCACAGACCGAGCTGGTCCCCAGCCGGGCTGAAGGGCCTAAGAAAAGAAAAACAGCCTGTCTTTGCCTGTCTGTCTATCTGTCTCTCTCTCTCTCTCGTAAATAGGCATATTATGTAATAACATCCGTTCATAAAAGGTTAAAAGAGCAAGTGAATTATTTTGATATTAAATGCATTTTTTAAAAAATACAATAAATAGAAACACATCTATTAACTAAAGAATATAGTTATAGGACAAAGGCTATAGAAGGTAGAATATGGCAATGTCTTTGATTTGATTCAGCTTGCCGGCAAATACTGGGAAAGAATTAAAGTTTGTAATCACGGCGGACAATTGCACAGAACTTCAATTTAAATTAAAAAGCACAATAACTTTTCTATAATTTCTATTGTAAACTATGGTAAAATAAATCAACAATGCCGAAATGAAGCTGAAAAAGGACATAAATGTAAGTGTGCAATCATACATCACAAAGAGAAAATCACGTTTGTTTAGTATATACAGGATAATCAAAATATTTCTAGAGACTGCGAAAAACATTTTGAACAGAATCTGCTGTTATATGGTTAATGAAAAATGGCCATATGAGATGTGACACGATGAAATCAGGCTTTCATCAAATTTTGAGCACATGGAGGTATTTTATCAAGGTGAACAATAAATATTCATTTTCCTTTCTGTGTGTGAAAAAGTCTTTGTTCTACCTTAAGTAGAAGTCAAGATATTGCCAATTAATGACGATGGGGGTGATCTGTTGCTGCAGCTAAATTTAGTGAGAAAATGGCCGATCACTTTTGTCAATCCTTATTAATCCTTATTATGCCTTGCCGCTAAATTACATTTTTTGTGTGCTTTTGCTCAATCTATTTCAGCAAGTTTAACTCTGAAATGCATATATATTTAGATTGATATAGAAGGGTCCTGTGAAGAAAAAAAAATACGGTAAATCACGATTTAAAAACACCTGATTTCTCCGGTCGCCTCAATTTGACGAACCTAATTTCGAGCCGCGTTTCATATTTTTAAAAGGCCTGAGAATGTAAAAGAATGATGGCTGTATTAGGCATGTAACTATAGTTATGAATTATGTATAAAACTCATGTTTTCAAAAATAAAAAAAAACAACGTCAAAGCACTACCTGCGAAACGAATGAAGCATCCTTAGGCTCATCATAATGATAACCATTGATACAACCGGTCGAGTACACAACTTCTGAGCCATTCATAACGTCTACGCTGCATTGATTGTAAGTCACATTCAGGCTGACATCATCAGTGGCATTGCTCAAGACGTCGACATATCTCCATACATCATCTTGTTTGAACGTCACGTTTAAACTGTCAACATCTGCACATCTGTGGCCCACTTCTCGACCTGTTTTTTTTTTTTTTTTGTGCATAAAGCATCTGTTAAATAGAGTGGTAGCGCCCTTTCCAGAAAAAGAACTATAAGCACCCGGTTCCGAAAAATGGCAGAAAAAAAAAGAGGTAAGGTAACTTACTAAGCAAATAATTAATTATAAGAATTCACCCCCAGCCACTGTGATGCCAATCTAGAACAGTAATTATTCATATTTGGTTGGAATGACAATGAACAGATAGATAGCCAAAAAATCCAAAAGTCATTGAAATTAACAAATAACTCTGATAGTTTACACTATCTTAGTAATGGTATTCTGAAGACAAGAGACATTCAAAGATAAGAATTGTAATAACTTTTTGCTTAATGAATCATCTATAAATAGTTTATTCCCATGAACATTATGATAAAAGGACAGGATTTTCTTTTCAAAATAGACATAAGCAAACAAAGAAACACGTTCTGAAGAAGAGGCTAAAGTTCCTCGATTTTTTTAATGTTAAATATTAATTAATTATTATTTATTAAATAGGCGGTGAAAATAGTTTGCTCAACAGCTATGTCAATCTATATTTATTTACAGTCCCTTGTTTCCATTCATCTCTGACGTATTAGGTTGTGTACTGACCAATAAAGATCACAGACATGGCATGAAGACCGGCAGGTAGAATTGGCCACATGTACATAAGGAACTGTATCTTCTGGAAGCGTCCCCACCACCCCAGAGACAGTAGAACGTCATCCAGCACAGTGCCATCTTGCTCCTTCTTGTCCTCCATTTTGTTACAATTGAATGTCTGGGTTCGCACCAAAGAGATCGACCCTGTTAAAATTAAATGCACTGTCCAGCACCAGAGAGGCGATCTGTTAAAATTTAGATACCGAAATTCAAAGAGACAATCCCGTTACAATTAAAATGTAACCATCCAGCATTCAAGATAGGGCCCTGTTATAATCAGAATTTAATTTTTCTACCAACGCCAAAGAGACAATCCTGTTAAATTTTTTTGTACTGATCGACATAACACGACAGTCCTGTTAAAAGTAAAACGTATGTACTGTCCAGAATCAGAGAGACAGCCCTGTTAAAACCTCTGTACCATCTAGCACCAAAACGACAGTTCTGTTGAAATCTATGCATTATCCATCCACAAAAAGAGACGATTCTTGTGTGTCTTCGAACTGTCGTTGGTCGACATCTCATGTAATGGTCAGGTCTCTTGTGGAATTGTCTCTCTGGAAGTAGTGAAGCAGTGTCTGCTCAGGTTGTTTTAGGTCGAACAGACGAGGAATAATAACAAGTAATCAAGCAAAATAATATCAAATCAAGCGAATATGATAAACATTAACAAACAAAGCACTTAAAGGTTGGAAGTCAAATTAAAAAAAAAAAAAGCTCTCAGCATAAAACGTTAATAAATGTATTTCCCTATATAGTGTTTGTCTGTTTGAATGTCTGTCTATGTTTCAGCACAATTAAAATGCATTTTCTGTCTGTTTCTCTCTGTTAATGTTTCCTTTGTAACCATCCCTCCCTCCACCCCTCCATCCACCCTTCCATCCATCCATCCACCCCTGCATCCACCCATCCATCCATCCATCCACCCACCCAGGCAGCCAGTCATCCAGCCATTCATCCATCCATCCATCCATCCATCCATCCATCCATCCATCCATCGATCCATCCATCGATCCATCCATCCATCCATCCATCCATCCATCCATCCATCC
>JBCEWB010107786.1:0-11913 GCA_039654565.1 Peronia peronii | reverse complement strand
CACCCTTTAAAGACCGATAGATCTAGGCCTACATTTGTTCTGTAAAGTATATTAGCTGGTAAATAAACATAATGATTCAAAACCAGATTTATGGAGATAAACTATAACAACTACTGCTCTAAGTGAGATGAAACAACACCGCTTTGGGTGATCTAAGGCCAATACTGCCTTCCAAGGGCCAACCGAACGCTGGCCTAATTTGATTTTCGGCTTTAGCTTTCAGCACTCAGCCTGGCAGAACAAATAAAGGAATACGCATTTGGATCGAAATTTTAGGTTCTAAGGCTACTTCTTTTTATGCTCGACGCAACGTTGCGTCGCCCGAACAAAATGGCGTTACGTTCTATGGACGTCTTTCCTGGCGGTAGTTATCTTGCAAAATGGCGCTCCAAAATCAATCAAGTAAGATTTGTATGAGACCATCTCCTTATGCACTCCGCAACATTGCGCAGCGCATAAAGAGAAGCACCCTTATGCGGCATAAAACATCTTCTAGTGATATATTATATTATCCATTCTGATCGTAAAATTTTGGCGCCAAAGTGGATAATGTTATCGAAACTCAAAACATGATTGTTTTACATTCTAAAGTTCTCTCCATGATTTCTATTTCTGTTTTTGCCGTTTACCGGACATCTCACACTTTTCTTCCAATTTAGCTCCCTTACCCTTATCACTAGGGGCTGCCGCAAAGAAGATACAGGGTCCTGGGAGGCCTCTATATGGCCGCCATGTCTTCCCCGGTCAAAAATAAAAGTGTTTTCACTCTTGATGTGACAGACAGTGCACTACTGTACTCTGAAACAGTAGTAATGAGGCAAATCACGATCTCATTAGGCCGTGGGAACTTCATTTTAGAGGTTCTGTGAACATTTTTGCTGATTTTCGATGTGATCAGCGTCTCCAATGGTCAGCCAGTGTCCGACACTGAAGCTCACAATATTGGCGGCGAAGATCATAATCAAGTCTTTTGTGCACCATTTAGAAAGCGAAATATAGCCAATCTATGATTTAATGTTGTGCCCCGACTAAGCCAGGATCTGTATGAGAGGTGCCGGTCGAGCAGGGAGCAGTGTGGGTTTTTATTATAGAAATTCACCCTCGAAGAAATCTAGTTGGGTGTTTCCTTGACAAAGATATTTCTATGTCCTTGTCGGACCTCTGTAGTTGATATCTCAGCCAGTTTCAAGCGTGATTTGGAGATTTTTTTGGCGATTGCACTCACTAGGCCCGACATGTTTATATAGCGCTACATTTAGCATTACTCAAAACACCTGTAAAATCTTGCCAGTCACATACGTTGTCTTTCATAGCCAGTTCTATAAGTGTATGTGTATGTGTGTGTTGGGTTTAACGACACATCAGCACGATTACAGCTTTATTTTGTCAGACATGGTAAGATACGTTTACACGTCAAGAAGAAGAGAGGAAAGATAGCGGGACAGAAGACAGGAGCAAGGAGAGAGAGAAGAGATGTCTCCCCTGGAATATCGAGGACGGCACTCCATGGGAGACACCCCACCGACGGCGGGCTTACACCGCCTGCAGGTGGGAGCAGAGAACCTACTTATAAACGCCGGGCAGTTCTATAAGTGTATTGTGGAGTGAGTCCTCTGATGTAAACGTGTGCCCAGTTACTATAGAGAGTTCCACATGAATAGTGTCCCCTGCAATGATTGCTCACCGTTCACTTCTGAAAGAAAGTAATTTCTACTGTGTGAAGTTAATTGCGTTGGGTTTGTCTAGTCCACTCAGTAATCCTAGACTTGCACTCTCCAAAATTCGTATGATGACACCCTCACTTTTTTTTCTTTTGTTCTGGCCGAGAAATGAGAATTTAAAAGAAAACCCACAAAGTTACGAGTTTTCACAAAGTACCCATCAGCGCCATGCGAAGGACTCGCCATAAATAACACATGTACACGTCCCAGCTTTTCTTATCGGATTTTGGCAATTGGGTCTGCCGTGTTTATCAGCGCCCTAAAGCGCTTCGAGCCCTCCAGGGGTGAGGCGCTATATAAATGCCCTTTATTATTATTATTATTATTTATCACCCCTACATATTTGACCAGATTGTAGGGGATGGTTCTTAGTCAGACCTTGTGTGTGTGAAGTACGTCACGTGTGCGCACTACGTCACGGTTTTATGTGTGGCGAT
Organism: Peronia peronii; assembly: GCA_039654565.1. Lineage (NCBI taxonomy): Eukaryota > Metazoa > Mollusca > Gastropoda > Systellommatophora > Onchidiidae > Peronia > Peronia peronii. The sequence continues at coordinate 9,755 of JBCEWB010107786.1, read as the reverse complement.
AATAGTAGTGAGAACTAGCAGGTTCGAGAGAGTTCGAGATGCGCACTACGCCACGGTTTTATGTGTGGCGGTAGTGGTACTGAGGACTGGTAGATTCGGAAGAGTTCGAGACGAGCTGGTGACTATTTACGGGCTCAGCCGGAGAGGAAGGAACAAGAGCATATTGAGCTGGCAAACTTATATTTTGGGGCGTTTTTGTACAGCTGAGATAACCACCACGACAGGAGGTTGAAAAGCTTAACAACCGTAACTGGAAGGGAGAGATAGTACAATGCAATGAGTGCCGTATGCATCGGAGTTAGACAACTGCCTTGAAGTTTGTATTGTTACCAAGCACCTGCAATAAATTCTGCATCATTTCGACGTCGAGGATTTCTATTCTTATTTCTCCGTTCTTGTGTGCGTCTCGTCCGCATTCACTGCCTGATTACCATTTACAACGTCACAACTAACACTCACTCACATTCAAAGTTCGTGACACTCTTGCTTTCTTAATGTGCACATCTGTAGGTGTGAAATGAAAAGCTTTTCTGATTTCATTGTTATCCTACTGTAGTTTTAGTAAGACAAATCAGAATGCATTTAACGGATTCTTCACAAACTTTCTATCAACAGATATTTGAGAATTTCAATGGTTGGGTGACAAAAGCAATAGGCCTATAATGTTCAAGACGACATGAAGTTAGCTTAAAGTTTTAAAGCAGAGTTTAATGTAGAGATACTGATAAAGTCACTTGATGGATTATTTTATTGTAATTGTACAAACTTAATCATTGGTCATTCTTTCTTTTTTTAAACCATATATTCTCGGTTTAACTGATTTTGAAGTGAAACTTTAATGGAGTTTGACTGTGCAGTGAATTATTTGTTTTCTACGCTAATGATAATGTAATCCTGATTAAATATAGATAACATTGGTCTTTTCATATCATCATAGCATACAGCCAATCTGTACGAAAAAACAAGGCTTTTCACAGACATTTGGTGCTTGTTGTACTTTTAAGTGAGTACAAAGAAATGTTTGAGAAAATGACATGTCATATAAGTAGTTCAGTACTAGATCTAACTGTCATTGTGTTTATTAATTAAGATGCTAAATGTCACCAAATATGTCACAAGTCATATCACATCCACTTGCGACAGTAATTTACAAATTTAAACAAAGCTGGATTTGCATGCTGAATCTAAACTTTTGGCCACAAAAGAAGAGAGTGCGTGTGTATGCGTGCTTGCATGAATGTGTGTATGTGTATGTGTGTGTGTGTTTTTTTTAATCAACTTTTGCAATTTTGAAATACATTTAAATTTTTTTCTTGCCCACTTTAGGTCTACAATGTCAACATTTCACTGTCAATAATATTGCAAGATCTCAATCTTCTTTTTTTTTTTTCAGTTGCATTCTTTTTGTAAACATATGATACATCATATAAATCCAACCAAACTGCATCTTAGCGAACATCAGACATTCTGTCAAATGTTTATGCATTTTATATGCAGGCACTGTGTTATTAATTTTAACTAAAACTTATCACAATACATGAAAGTAATAATGAGGGCAATGCTGGATTTTAACAGAACATGAAAACGAGAGACATTTAGTATATTTATAGTAAATAACGAAGAATACCAAGAATGGCTGAATTAAAACTCTTTATTTTACAAAGTTTTGCAAAAACTGCATATGTATGCTACTAATTTGTAAATTGTCAGAAAAGCCGCATCAATTAAAGCTCTTATGCTTATTTTGCAACTTACCGCAATCATGCATTATTGATCACATATTGCAACTTGTAAACGTTACAGCGATGCATAAATTTTGCACTTTGTCAGAGAACTTCCAGACAGCTCTTACTTTGCAACTTATCCAAAGAATCATACTGCTGTTTATAGTTCACAATATGTCGAATGACATATTCTAGATCTATGGCTAGATTTGATAATCATCAAATTTTAAAATTAGATCTAGAGCTATATCTGAAAAGAAAGACACCTGTGCCATAAGAGTATTTTTGAGAGTTTGGGTCACTTTAAGATAAGCACAATAAGTGTAAGTACATTTAGATTTATACAAAAAAAAAGGACCAGTGGTGAAGTAGAGAACCAAAGCAGTCCCTTCTATTGGGGCATTCCATGATGGACAAAAAGAAAGGAAAAACACAATTTTTGTCCAACTCGACCGATGGTGGCTTACAAAAGACGGGTAATCCACTATATAAATCATATTGAGTCAAAACACTTGGTAAGAACAGAGATAAAAGGTTTACTGACCATTTGGAACCCAAATTCGAAAATCAATGCTTCTGTCTGGATGTAAGTGTCTTGAAACGGCCCGGCAATGGCACGGACTCCTAAATTATTATTTAATCTATTATTTATTATTTATTAATCTAGATCTAGATTAGATTATTAATATATTATATTATTATTTTCAGTGGGCTAGGCCTTTGCACTTCAAGAAAAATTTGGCCGAAAATACGTGTACGAGAGGATGGATACTAGATCTATTCACCGTTGGGCCTGCCTGCTAAAGTCTGGGCATTTTAATCTTAGAAAGTAAAAAGATCAATTCAATGTGGCCATGCCAAACAGACCTGCCAACCATGAATTTCGGAACTGGGAAGTGAAATGATAAAAACAACAACAACAACAACAAAACATTTTATTACTGGTATTTTTTATCATTATTTTTTTTTCTTTTTTTCTTTCTTCTTTTTTTTTTTTTTTGCACAATTCACTTAAGAAGTTAAAAATTGTGAAAATTAAGAAAAGATGCAAGGAGCTGCAAAAATTGGTAACAATCACTCAGTGCATGAATTCGTGTAAAAGCTGCAATCGCAAATTCACGCGGGACCAGATTATTGACATCTTATCCTGGTCAGCTGCTTTACTATATGCATACATCATCTTGCTCGTCATCATGATCTCTTAATTGCTCTGTGTAAAGAGATATGTATAAATTATTGCCAGTTAAAACCTAAAAACAGTGAAAAAAAAGGGCATAATTAAAATCAGACTGTGTTATTTTCATTACAATGAAATATCATTAAAGCGACAATAATTGTTAAAAACTAAGATTATGCTGCCGTTCAGCTTGTGAAGTTGATGTACATAATGATGAAATGAAATAATTAATTTTCAACAAAAAAAAAATGAATTTCTAGACTTACAAATGTTTTCTCGACCAAATAATATTTTTGTAAAAACAACTGCAAGAAACAACAACAACAAACAATTCTGATGTACAGAAGATGTTACAATAAATCTGATACAGGCCAACAAAACAAAATGAAGATACTGTGAAATCCCTTGTCAGGCAAAAAAGTACGACAAAGCTGAAAGGGATGCCGTATGAACATTCTATTAAATGATTTACAAATTGTATGTTCAAGTAAACGTTCAATTCATATAATGAAGAAGATTTCAAAAGTATCATAAGAAGAAATGAGGAAATTTACAAAAATAGAAGGATGTGTGTGGGATTTCTGCAAATGATGATATGAAATATTGTAAAGAAACCATCAACATTTTTTGTAAGGAGACACACCATGAACTGATTACGTGTCATATAATAATCTTACCTGAATTTTAATTTAACTGATATAATTCTTGACAAATCTGCAACTTCTTCAGGTTTCCGTGCTTCACTATGCTTGCTATAATATTATCCTTTTGGGAAGAAATTTATCCATGGGAATGTACTGTCTGTGCTCGGGGAGGGGGGGGGGGGGGAGAAGGGAGGAAATTTGGTGACATCAGAGGATGTTTAATACTAATGTATTTGAAAACAGCCTTAATGTGAAAATATTGTATACTTCTAAAAGGGAAGATGTCAACAAAACTGTAGGCCCCTTTTCTGCAGGCAAGTGAAACTACATTATAGTTCAAATCTATCCACATGTTTAGACTGATTTTGCACTTAATGTGTTCACAAAAATCTTTATGCTCAAATGCATGTTTGCTAATGACAGACTATGACATCAATTTGGAAACTAATCTACAAATACATGTATGTATAATATGTAAGATAAATATACCGTATGACAATGGTCTTCTGTTGGATTAGTTATTTCTTCTTGTGCATTATATTTACATTAATATTAAGTGTTCCAAAAATTGTTAAAGGAAATGATGAGTACACTGATCCTTTATCAGGAGACTTGTCTAAACTTAACGTAATTCACGAGAATCTACGCACCTTATCTGTAATAAACTAAAATATTTTGAAAGGAAGTGGGAGTTTGCTGCATGTAGTAAGGACTAATTGAGAGCATTACAAAATTCATTTTTGCATCAATGATGGCAAGCTGAGGCAATGTTTCTTCAGTGCCTTGTTCTGATGCCATTTATGTTTTTTTAAACTTTTTTTTTTATCTAGTGCATGCTGAATATCAATCTCTTTTGCATGAATACTGGTCTATATCTCATTGACTGTGAAAGGATAAATAAACATAGTTGTCATAGATTTATAGCCTGCAGAATGTGAATTGTGATAAAATTTCTTATTTGAGCTACTTCACTGATCTTTATCTGGAATCTAAATTTTTTGAAAACAAAACTGGATGAGATCATATCACTAGATCTAGATTTAACACGATACACAAATTATATTACTTTGAACGAGCTAATCAAGGATGCTGTGTTGTGCACAAGATAGTCTTGCCCACAGAGTATATCCTCAATGAGAGGTTGATCTAGACACTAGATACAGGTATAGTTCTAGATCTGGATCTGATTCTATCTATCAAGTGATGTAGTGTATTTTGAGTTCACTACACCGAGATCTAGATCTAGATCTATCGTTTTACATCCATGAATAAACAGAGCTAGATCTAGATCTAGACTAGATCTATAGCTTTTCGATTACTGACTAGATCTAGTCTACATCTTGATCTAATTAGAATAGAATTGATATTATTAATATCAAGAGCTAAAGCTTGACTGACTTCGCCCAAATACTGATCAATGTTTAGATAAATCAAGATCTAGAAATTTAGACTAGATCTAGATCTAGACCTGAATCTTAACCTTAGTCTGAGATGATATAAATTATCAAGTGCATGAATTGTGGTGAAATTTATCGTTTAATCTAACCACTTGCATCGCTCAGGAAAGCAATACAAACTATAGCCAAACACTACTTCTAGCGAAGATGAAGTTTTAAATGTTTTCAACCAACTCACCTTGAACTGATGAGCTGTGGAAAGGCTCCAAGATACTGACTTTGCTGTCATCGCTCCAGTGGCGTCCGCAGATATTGAAGGATCCTCGCCATTGATTAGATCTCTAGATCTCGATCAAGATCTGTCTTTTTAGCATTGCATTGAGTGCTTGTGACGTCTGATCTTGACAGGTGATTTGTGGAGAGCACAGCTCAAACTACTTTCCAGACTTCGTTTCATCAAGCTCCTAGTTCTAATGGTAGATCTAGAGGGCTAGATCTAGGACTAGGACTAATTACGGTTTGTTTGGTGCCCACACTTTTTTTTACTTCCGAGTTCGCGGGGTCACACTCCAAATACGGAAGTAAACACAAACAGGAAATGGATCTAGATCTATAGATACATTACTTCAGGCAGATCATAAATCAGCTTCCAGGGACGTTGGTTAGAGAGCTCATTTGATGGATGAAAGTATTGACAGTGGCTTATCGAGTGCCCAACTCACTCTTTTCCAGGACACTGACTTTGTTTTGTCTCTTTCATTCTTTCTTTTACCATATTATTATTATTATTATTATTTGGGTCTGCAATACATGCAGAATACATACAATATCCTAATGTCACCATTTTTCGCCGCGTCAAGCACAGTGAGAGAAAACAGACCAAATATCAACAGAAATATGGGGACTGAAGTAGAAATTTCATTTATATTGGGAAGTTGTATCATTCATAGATGTTTTGCAAATGAGCCGTTATGTTGACCTACTTAGCCTTCGCGTGAACAGGGTCAGATCCGGGGCAAATGAGATGCTGGTAGCTGGTTGGGACCAGATTTCGCCATGAGTATGGTAATTCGGAGGGTCATTTTTCAGGGCCTTGTCTATCGTGTTCTTGTTGAAAATTTACTTATATTACACAAAGGAGACTCTTGGAGAACTCCAAAATGCTTTAAAACTTCAACTTTATTGAAAAACTCTGAAACCGGGACCGCACAAAAAAAAAAAAAAAAAAGTTGAAAAAAAAACAAAACGTGTTTTTTACTGGATAATATGCCTATCATTCTAACTTACAAAAGAAACACAATGAAAATTGTTAACAGTGGTCATTTGGTTTGCTATTAAAAAAAAAAAAAAATGGAGAATTGGGGCAGAGTTGCTTTCTATTTTTAGATGTTTGTTGTCTGCTGCTTTTCAGCTCGCGATGTCAACATTAAAAAAAAAAAAAAATTAAAACTATCATCATCTTAACCTTCTTCGGATCAATTTCATTAGAAGCCAAAAAGTATTTGTGAAAAAGGAACTTTTTGCAGGTCTGGTTGTTTTTCTTACCTTGGAAAGTGATTTAGAAGGAAAAAAAAAAACTCACAAAAAAGCATAGCAATTAGCACCATTCGCGTGCATCCTCCAGAAAATGAAACAAGAGAAGTCACTCATGCGCGATCACAAAAACACCAATGTAAACACAGAAACACACCAGACGACGAAAACTGGTCCCCGGCGAAAACTGGTCCTTGAGGATACAGTATTATGTTTATCACATGCAGACGAGCGACAGCTGTGCTTGCAGAAGGATCTGTGAAATACGAATAAAACTTTCCATAATCGCCAGAACTTATTCTATAACAACCATGAATTTCCTTGTCTCCTGGTCTTTGAAGATAATTTTGCTCTCAATGTTGATAATGTCTCTATGGGTAATTAATATAAACATTCACAAGTTCATGACAGCTGAGAAAGAAGGTAAGTATTTTTCTTCTGTACTTAAAGTTACCGGTAAATAATTTCCTTCTACAATTAAAAGCAAAAAATTCCTTCTGTAGGCTCTAATTAAAGTCATTTCCCTCAGTAAGTAAGTTAACAATTTCCTTCGGTAACTAAAAGACTAATTTCCATTTGTAGTAATTGAAATCAATCATTTCCTTCTGGAAAGTGAACACTTTCCCTCTGTAATTAAAGGCAAAGATTTTCCTTCTGTAATTAAATGTAATTTCCTCTATAATTAAAGGCAATAATTTCCCTGTGTAACAAAGGCAGTGATTTCCTGCTGTAAGAAAAGGTCAATTATTTCATTCTGTAACTGTAATGAAAGTGAAAGGTTAAAAGTTTCCTCCTGTGATTAGAGCTGAATGATAAGCTTATTTCCTGTAATTAACGGTAAGTAGTTTCTTTCTGACGTGTAAATAAAGTTTAATAATGTAATTATCTTTATTAAAAATATTATTATTTTAGTCAATACGATGAGGTTTTCTTGCTTGTTTTTACTTTGGTCTGCAGCAAATTTAATTTATTTAAAAAAAAAAGAAAAGATAATTGAACACGAGGAAAAACTTTAATTCCTGAAACTGAGATTTTTGAAATACAAGCCATCTTATCCATATTTGCCTGAAAAATGTCTTACAGCTTGTCAGTAGTATATTATAATATAAGATACTCTGTCCAAATAAGGCCCACCACTTTACATTCATGCATTGTATAAGTAACTCAAAGCCATGGTAAATGTTTTTTCACTCGGTGATGCTAATACAACATATACCATAAATAAAGTTTTAGTGCAAAGGAACATATAAAGGATTATTCTCGAGATAACCGCCTGGTAGTTGAAAGACGTCACTGAACGAAAATGATCATGCTGAAGAAGATTAAGGCATGCGAAATGCTGGGCCTTGAAAGGGCATTTGCTGCCCTATAAGGCCCATCTAATTACCTTTCCATAACTTGTCAGACTATGGAAAAATTTGATTGCTGCAGGTTTAAGGTGTTTTTTTTTGGTTGTTTTTTTTTCAAAAGGCAAAGATGATTAGGTGATTAAAAAAAAACAACAAAAACGTGTACCCAATTATATTAACTACTAACAGTCATAGTCTGGAAACATAAAGTTATCGTCTTCCGTTACTCCGATACAGTCTTTGTGAAACCATGCAGCACAATTTTTACAGATGAACCACGCCATAAGCTAAGTGGTTCCTAAGGGTTCCTCTTGGGATGCCAAAGGTTCTAACATCCTCCCTCACTGAGATGCATCAGCCGTCCGTTCTATTACCTCTCTCAATGTGTTATTGAGATCTTCTTGAGTCCAGTTTCCACCATGAAAAGCCGAGGTGGCATTTTCAGCTGTGAAACACATTTTGAAATATTTTAATTTTCTACATAAATACAAACTAGACGTGACATCATCTAGTAAGACTTAAACGAGAGAGAGAGAAAGAGAGAGAGAAAGAGAGAGAGAGAAAGGAAGGAAGAGAGAGTAAGAGAAAGAGAGAGAGAGAGAGAGGGAGTAGGCCGAGTCTAATCTATCTTTGATACTATGCTAAATTGGAAATAGCATGAATATAGTTATGTATATCAGTCTAAATTGCACACAAAACAACTCTAACAAGCCTTATATTCGGAGAGCTACAGATCTAAGCCGATCTTTATTTTTAAAAGAATGAAACATACTATGTCCTAATAAAACCACCCTCAACTTTGGTGGGTGGGCCTTAATAGGGCACCACGCATACGCTGACAAATTTCTATATTTTATCCCGTGTCAGGCAGATAAATGTTTTGAAATTGTTAAATAATTGTAACTAAACATAATTCTTATCCATCAAATATATTTGTGGTTTTAAAGAAACAGATAAGCGGCTTATCTTTATCGTCAGTCGAAACAGCTTGTGAAAAGAATTCTTTCCACACAAGATCGTCTTAATACATGTTTGCTGCCTTCACACGAGGCCTGGGTCGCGCTGGGAAACGAAATTTAGTCTACGTATTAAATTGATACGTACTGAATCAATAGATCATAAATTGAATCTAGCATAAGGTTGTCAGGTTTCACAAAGTTTATACTTCGTATGCCATAGTTTTATGATATAATTGGGGGGGGGGGGGGGTAATATTTGGGTCTGGTCGTTATTTGGGCAGGATGCCTTATCTAAAACTATATTATATTATCAGGTTTCGAATTCTCTTGCCCAAAAATTGTCACATAGACAATCTTTGAACCACCGTCTTTGCTCTTCCCATTAAAAATACTCAAACAGACTTTATCCGCTTTTTAAAACTGCCTTAGATTCTTTAATTTGCGAAACATACAGCGAACCTCCTAAATATATTTTCCCATATCCGGGAAGGCTAGACGTGTCTACCCAAGAAGCCGTTCTCAATAGATTCGTTTTCAACATCCACGTGATCAGAGATTTGGCCACAAGGAAGCTGAAATCCGATCGTGAACAGGAGTGCATCAAATTCAGTACTCGTTTCTTGCTTTCGAAATTGTTCCGATGACTTCAGGGATTGTACTTGCCTTAACTCGGCCGAGTATCTCCATGATTAAAAAACAATAACAACAACAACAACAACAACATCATCATTATTATATAAAAATGTCTTAAAATTGGGACGACTGTCCACTGGCAACAATACAATTTGAAGAACTTGACATTAAATTATTAAGTAAACTGATATCGCGGGCCAAATTTTCGAGCCCACTTGGCCTTCGTCGGGGCAATAAATCCTCTTCCTCCTCCTCCTCCTCCTCATCATCAACAACAACAACAACAACAACAACAACAACAACAACAACAACAACAACAACAACAACAACAACAACAAC
>JBCEWB010107785.1:6057-27802 GCA_039654565.1 Peronia peronii | reverse complement strand
CATACATACATACATACATACATACATACATACATACATACATACATACATACATACATACATACATACATACATGAGCCTCGTGGAAAGGAAATAGGCTCTCATTAGCAAAACTGTATGCTGCAACAGCTTAATATAATCTGTTTTTGTCTCAGTCCTAGTGATTGAAGTTATTCTGTCTTTTCCTTTTCTCTTTGTCTTAATCCTTTTCTTCCACGGCCTTCATGTTATACTGCGATGTTTTTTACTGTGAGAAAATTTATGATTTCTGTTTGGCATGTATATGAATTCTAGATAATGGCATATTATGTACGTATTTTGTTTCAGCCCCCAAAACACAAACTACTAATTTTTTATACTTAATTTATTTGAGACATCGACTTTCAAGGCTCTGTTCATTTGGTAGACGCAAATAGTATTGTTGTTAAGTGAAATACGATACGATTTAAATCTTTTTCCATTTACTATGCTGAGCTACTGGCCAAGGACAGTCGAATTTGTCATGATAATAAAGTGGCTGGTTCTGGCCGGCAAAAGGATGACGATGACAATGATTGTTTGTTGTTTTCAAAATAGGGTTATATACGTTTTAGTTCAATGTTATGTCCCTCAGTTCGAATTAAAGGCTATTGACACCCCTATTTTCCTACTAGAATTTGATATGCGATGACAGAGAACCTAGAAATTCTATTTGTGCGTTTTCACACCAACTTTAACAACAACAACAACAACAACAAACAACAACAACAAAATGCCATCCATACAGATCTCATGCATTTCTTTCCCATAAGAGCCCGTGTTGATAAGAGATTGGAGAAATGCCAGAAAGGTCGCTTATTTGCATTCGAAGAACTTATTTCATAGTTCCGGAATGATGCAGTAGGTAAGTCTGCAGAAGTCTGCAATCCAGTTCATAGTTGTGTGCCCTCTCAAGATAGACTATATAAATAGCCTCTGCGTCCCCTCCTCCGTTTGGGGAAATGCGAAAGATATTAATGGATATCTGGTAACAGCTTGTAAAGCTCTTAGAATCTGTGCCAATCGGGAATGAGTGTCACATTTAATAAGATGTTAAATATACGAAGACACTACAGTAGATACTCACTCAGTGATAATGACATTTGTTAGAATTAGAATTACTGATATGTTTTCATTTATGTAAGTCTGCGATTAAAATATTTAAAGCAGTTTGTTGTTCATAAGTCAGTGCTCCATACCGAATTAATACAGTTCACCCAACTTATAATCATTAAATATTTTAAAAGAAGCTGTTGTTAGTTTTCATCATCAATGACAACTTGACACATAAGAGTAGATTAAAGTCATACCTATTTAATTGTTCTTATATCACATCATTAGTTATTGATCTCTATGCATTTAAGGGGTGGGGGGATCATTTCTTCAGTAAGATTGTCGGCATTTTATATGCAATTGCGAACACAGTGTTTCAAGGTATATTGTAGACCTAGAGAACTCGATCCTGGAATCTTAGACTGTGAAGTTTGTTCTCCTGTAAATGAGCTAGAAATAGTTTCCACCCACTCACTCGGGTAAAGTATCATTTTTCGAGATGTCAGTGCCAGCGACGAGACGAAAGACACAAACACAGCCGTCCAAACAGTATCAATATGTCAGTCTTTTCTCAGACTGGATGGGATGGTTGACGATGTGTATAAAGAGAATAATTAGAGAATGGAATAAAATATGAAATTCCCAATGAAAGAAGAAAAAAATGTTAAGAAACAATGCAAACCTTGCGATGTCAGCGCGGTGCTCTTTGTTGTGAATATAGATTTTTTCCCCAATTGAGTGACAGGTATCCAAGTAAAATATGTGGATTATGGAAGGAGTGTGGTATTTATTTAGGCTCTTCTTATGCGATATCCAGGTGTATCTGGTCATTGGAGAAAGGGTGAAAGAAATGCGAATATACCGCAAAGATATGGTAAACGCTGATGTCTGCTGACAAAGTTTACTAAAGCTGTGGTACTAGGAGATTACGATCTAGTAACCTATATCACTTCCACATAAAAACACTGAAACGTTAGGAGATTTTAAAAACATGAAATGATTAACTCTGAATGCGGCATGAACAGCTACTTCAAAAACGTCATAATCAGACTTGATGAATTCAATAATATTGTCCAATCATTTGCGTTCTACAACAGAGACATTAAGGGGAGGGAAGGGGCATCGTGAAATATGTTTTTGGCCAAAAAAAAAAAAAAATGCGAATTTGGGTTTTTGTTTTCTCCGAAAAGTTTTGCTTTTTCTGGATATAGAAATGGCATTAAAAAGTGAACATAATGCCCATTTTAATGTGTTTGACCCTCGGTCATTCAACGAATGTCCCGCCCTACTGTCAACCAAGCTTTGGCTCCATCGGGTTGCTACTGCAGTGGTAGATTATCATTATTTGATCGGATACAGGCAAAGGATACACAAAACACTTGATTATGACCTCTGCTAGCAGTATCTTGAGTCCCAGTGCCATGGATTGACATTGGATGACCACTCTGGGGCGAAAAAAACCTTGCAATTAAGGCAGATTATCAGTGTAGGCTCTCACCAGGCGTTCTAAAATGAACTTCCACGTCCTATAGATAGTTAAAGTTTCCTTTATTTCTGCTCCGTTGTGGACTATATGTCATAGTAAAGATGAAGACACTCTTGATTTTGAGAGAGAAAGATATGGAGACCATATATAGGCCCTCAAAAACCTGGATGGATTCTATAGGAGCTATATAATGGGCGGGGGACTGGAGAAAGCACATGAACAGAAACCCGGGAAAAGGTAACAAAAGACACAGAAGTCACGAGGAAAGGGCTAGTATGTGACAAAGGCTGCTTGAAGGCTAAAAGCCGAATACAAATAATATGCGATGTCATTTTTTCTATTTCAAAAACAAATAAAGAAACAAATAAAATAATGATGCTCTTCTCAAAACCCGATTTTCCGGTATTTTGCTACCTATCTTTTTTATTTCTGGGCCGATTTTAAACAAATTTGATATACATCATTTTCTGAACGAAACAACAACAAAAATCACATGCTTGCTCTCTTTCGTTTGTAAATTTTGGAGAAAAAGGGTAAAAAGAAAAGAAAAAAAAAACACGGCGAAATATCACTACATGACATTTTCAAATTTTTCTAGAAAATTGTCTTTTGCATACGAAGAGCTGAAAAAAGCTAACTTTTAGATATTGTGCTAAACATTATGTACACAAAGTTTCATCAAGATTCATCAATATTTGACGGAAGACATAACTTTCAAAGACAGCCATTTCGAAAAGCCAAAATCCAAGTTGGGGGCGTTGCTATGTCAATCATTCGAGAAAGTTGATTTTTTTCACTGTTTGTCTCTAATTTGAATATGTGGAATTCGAAGGAAAAGGTTAGAAATGTTTATCTGTAATAAAAAAAAAAAAAAAAGGAATCATCTCCAGGATGCACTCACCTCCTCCCTTCCTACCCTCCACCCCCAAGGAAATGACAGTGGAAGGTGGAGAGTCATTCAATAACAATCATGAGATATTATTTATTTATTTATTTATTTATTGTTTATTTATTTATTTATTTTTCGTTGTAAGACGGATATAGGGAATAAGAGTGAAATCGATCGATCTAACACGCTAAGTACCACTAGAAATGAGAAGAATATCATTTCTTAAATCATCGGATCTATAGATCCGATTACAGTGATTACATTTGGAATGATCCACATGCCGAAGTACGTAAATGATCAAGGAAAAGATCTGCAAGCCAAATATTGAAGTGTCTGCCTGCCAGAGCAAAGGAATGAACATTCATCCTGTGTTGTCACTTGTACCTTAAGTGGCTAACATCAGTGTTTCTCTGCATTGAATCAAACCTGAACTGCCTTACCTGACCTGTGATTAAAGACGTTATTTACTTACAAAAATCCCGAAATCCTCCTATAAGTAAACACCTCTTGAAATCAAACTGAATATCATTTTATAAAAATGCCTTAATTAAGACCACTGTCTACTGGCAACTAATCAAAATAAGTACATCAAAAAAGGCAAAACAACAACAACAACAACAACAATATGAAACACTTGATATTAAGTTAATTAAACAGATATCACTGGCCAAATTTTCGACCCCAGTTGGCTCTTCGTCAGGGATATGTAATGATATGTAAACAGATATCATCAACATAGTCAAAACTACACATCAGTCACAGACATGTATTACCCTTACCAACGGACATCACTGTTTGTGATACAAATACTACTATAATATTTCTTGGTGGTCCTTTTATGAAGACGTTTGAAGCAGTGTGTGTTCTGCATTGGTACCCTAGTGGCAATTACTTAGACTGGCTGTCCTCTCCTGTTGCCGTAGTGTCTTTCGTGACCTAAATTAACCGATGTTTGATGAACATGGCCTACTGCGGTATGTGCAGATGAAAGGCAATGTAACTACGTTACCTGCTTTTCTCGCTTTGTTTTCGGCATAGTCTCTGCTTCAATAAATATGCCATTCTCTTCGCCCAAGTTAAAAAAAAAAGGTATAAACAAAAACAAAAGAAAACAAAACAAAAGAAAACAAAAACCACTATGCTCCTAAATTTGGAGATGTACACTGTACTTATGAAGATTAAGAGTACGTTATTGCTTTCACCATGTCATTTTGCCGGTGCCTATTTTTAGGACACTGTTTTTTTTTTTTTTTATTGTCCCTGAATTACCATATCAAGACATCATTCAGTAAAATCTGTGCGTAAAGGCGAAGATGTAGAGCAAGTTGAGAAGGAGATTCAGAAGAGAAAAAAGAAAACAAAATCGTCGCTGTGGTGAAGAGGAGAATGACTTTGCACATCGAGTCAGATAAATGCTGGGTACAAACCACCTAGTGGTTGGAGAAGATAGTGAAGAAATCGCATGACAGATAAAGACTAGCGGGGAAAATCTATTTAACCATAACTTTCAACTTCTACCAACCTGCAGGGACCGCGAGCTGATGACAATGTCACTCAGCATAACAACTTGTTTGTCAACAGATGAGTCAGTTACTCATATGCTCTCAGTATTAACTTTTGGCCACCTGATACAGTGTTATATTGTTTATCACCTGAATCTTAAAATGGTATCAAGTTTGCCATACATCAGTACGTCTAATGTTGGCCTCCCACTTTAGATTACTCTTTTTACATTCTCACTTATTTCTGTTATAGACTATGTATCAGATTAGATTTTCACTCAATTATCTTTTTTCCAGTTGGTTACACTTCAGTATTTGCAAATTGAAAAAATAAAAATAGATTTTTCAGACATCAGTTAACATTCGAATCATGCCCATAGTGGAGTTTATTTCGTGATTCGTCTTAATTGTCATTCAAATTATGGTGAATTGACCAGGTCATACTCTGTTCGTGTGTCGTAATTACAGCGTTGCTTTCACGGTGCTCTATCAAGGACAACCTCTTATGTCGCAGTGAAGTTTCAGTAAAGATCCAGTAGAGGCCGGGAGATAATGGTTTGGAAAGGTGGACGTTTATCATTACTACCAGATTCAGTAAGAATTGGGAGTAGTTTGTGTGCTGCCAACATAGCCATTAACCTTAAACAGAATATGCCCTATGTAGGCCTACTGTGCTCATAATTCCATCATCTTTAGTATGTGTCCAACTCATGTTTAAATGTAATTGTGTTTGACAATTTGTGTAGTGAGTGCTGTCTAAGCCCGTACATAATGAAATGTACCTGAGCACACAACTATGACCATGACAGTGTAATCCCATTGTGTCTTAACACATAATATGAGATTACTGTGTCTGACTCGCTATGAAAGGAGATGTTTGCCCATTTTGCTAGACATTTCAGCCCTCGTGGGACACGATCTCAGTCATGTTAGGAGATGTCTCTTAGATGTTGTTTTATACGACAGGTATCAAGCCATACTTAAATCCTACTGCACAGCTAAGCAATAAAACCTTGACCACAAAAACAACATTTCTTACTGGACAAGTTATCGGAAACACACACATGCACGTACACACACACACACACGCACACAAACACACACATTATCGCTGTCAAACGCACATCCACACCTCCACCAATCCCCTTACCACCTTACATTTATTCAATCGAAAATATTAGCATAGAAATGATAGTTATTTTAAATGCTAATGTCAGCAACACTGCATCAGGCTAGGTTTAGGACAGGGTTGTTGTCCAACTTAAAAATAGCCCGTCCTTTTATACAGAACTGAAAAAAGTCGCATGCCAGAATTTGAAAACATGATTTTTACTGTTGAACTATTCAAATAATTTCAACCATTCACAACAAAACATTCCTAATCTTTATCGTTATTTTTATTTGTGGGATAAGCTTCTTGTCTGAACAATTTTCATCCTCACTACGTCACACATTCACAAGCCACCTGATTAGAGGATTAAACCTTGAATAAACATGAATTGAATAAAATAACAATTAGACGTCACTATTTAAATATTTCTTTCTTCTGTTTTGTTTTGATTTATGTATTCCTTTTGTCAAACTGTCAGACAGGATTAACATTCTCGGTCTGTCGGAGTCGAGATGATTCTGACGTATTTGTCTATGTTCTTTGATTCATATAAAGCTTAAAAAAAATCACCCCATTTGCAAGCCAGCACTGTGTGCCGCAGATTGTGTGCAATAAATCAAAAGACGGGGTTGGGCATTATCTTTCAACACTCTCTTTTTGGGAAATGAAATATAATTTTATAATGGCTTATGTAAAATAGCTGAATTTCATTCTTTTTTTCTTCATTTACTATTATTGTTTATTTTATTATTTTTTTTGTTCATGCTACATTCTAACGAGAAGAGCTTAAAAAAAATCCTTCTTTCTCCTAGCAATCTCTCTAGGTAAATGACTGATCTAGTACAGGCCCCTATTTAATCTATACATCTCGGGACCGAAACCAGTCATGAGGAAAATTTGGGTCATTAAATAACTTAAACTGTAGCGTAAAGTGGATTCCATCACATACTTAGTACCTGTCTCTGAGTCACTGGTTGTTACAGATTGATGGCTGAGAATGTAATATATCTCCACAGTGGAAAACAAAAAACGCCCTTGAAGTGCAAATCACGAGACACTCGTTCAATTGGCTGACTTTTTTTTTCCTCTTAGTGTATCATGCAGTTCATCAAAACTGTGGTCACTAACAGCCATGTAAAGACGATTAGATAACTTGAAAAAGGAGGAATAAAGAACTCCTCCCCCCCCCCCCCCTCACATCTCTAACCTCTGCCACGTTTGTCATCAGTGTCGTTTTTCCAACTTCTCACACCTTCATTAACACACAAGTATACATCAACTTAAAACACTACCAGGAACACATCTATTGAGTTTTCATTATCACAGTTTAAGGACCTTCCTAACAGTTAAGACCATACAGGAACATGCACTGCTGCATAAGTGCCAAAACTGACAGTCGACATCTCTATTGTTGACTAAACATCCTTAACTAATGGTGTTTGTTTTATGATATGCTACTGGGAACGTTGGTGAAGGCATCGGTATCAACTTTAGCTCTCTCATCTAGCAGTGATAATAGATCTGCACTCTGCACACTATTGCCTGCCTTTGTTGATGTTGTGGACGATATTGTCTGTCCGTACTGTAGTCATCTGACAAATCCGCGTGCATCTTCACCCTT
This sequence comes from Peronia peronii, assembly GCA_039654565.1. NCBI lineage: Eukaryota > Metazoa > Mollusca > Gastropoda > Systellommatophora > Onchidiidae > Peronia > Peronia peronii. Next base: position 20,122 of record JBCEWB010107785.1, on the reverse strand, counting down.
TGGTTTTCAGAATTACCAGGTTGCTGTATTTAGAAGTCTGCGTTTCTTCAATGTAGGATTTCTGTTGGACGAAATTGTAAAACACCTGTTAGGGGCCAATTGAAATCGAAAGAGTTGTCTGAAACCATCACTGAAACACACCAATATTAAAACAAAATACAGTACTGGTAATGATAATGAACCTTACATCTGAACGACCGTCAAGGAATATTACTGTCTTCCGTTTTTTTCTGTTAATAATTTTCTTTGATGCTATCATTAAATTGCGCCAATCCTTTGCTAAGGAATTATTACCATACCAGAGACAAAACACTTCTCTAATTACTGAGAAATAAGACTAGGCAATGTCACAAAAAGCTATCAACGATCAACACTCACATATCTGACGAAGCAGAGCGAAGAACTTCATAAGAGAAAAAAAATGGTTGCTTAATTATCGCTCTTACGCCTTCAAAAATAATAAAAATATTTAACATCTCTTCAGAAATTTACTATAGCATTCTATTCTTCTCTTTTTCTCGCTCTCGCTCTCTCTCTCTCTCTCTCTCTCTCTCTTCACCTCCTGTAAAAGCTTCTCTTTTTCTTTTCTTATTTTTTTTTTATCCCGGGCCCCCGTATCTTAAATCAAGCTGAAAATATAGAAAGAGACACTATCTATCTAGACTACACAAAGAGCAAAATTGTGTTCCAAAATTTGAAACATTGCCATAACCGCGTATTTTCATACACAGCCCCTCGGCTCGTCTCCAATTTCTTAAACAAATACCTGAACAATGCGACTTACTAAACCACAAAGAGCGCTCTGTCAATATGAACGCTATCGGGTTACCTTAGGATATCTTAAGTTTCCTGTCCATACACGGGACGCGTGAACTACCCGCCAGCATTTAGTCCTTTTTGGCACAATCAAGAATACCACAGATGAATAGCATTGTAGGTCCCAGTAGTTTGCCATGACGTCAAATATAACGCTTGCCAGATTGCGCTATACCTTTCTGGCAGATAACTGCTTCCTTTGTATACTCCATGGACAAATGGTTCAAAGTGTTTTAAGAAAGAAAACTATTTTATTTCTCTCAACCTTTCTGGTTTCCTTTCAACCATCTTTCTTGACGGCTATCTCGCCTTCCAACCTTTATTATCAAAAAAAAAAAAAAAAGACAAAAAAGAAAACAACAACAACAACAACAACAACAACAACAAACCCGAAAAGATACTGTTATATAATTCAAAATGCATTGCGCCAATTTTGGATTTTTTGTCATTAATGATAATATATTGAATTCATTCAGAATATTTATATGAATAACAGAATGCGAAACAAGTATGTTCCTGGGTATTTGAAAACATAAGTGAGTTTTGCAACACCGTAGCCGTTGTCATTATTACGTCCTTTGTTCTCAGACAATTTTAATTGCTCCCATATTCGATACATGATGATATCAATTGAAAAACAAACTAGCCAAGCAGGCACCCGTAACCACTGCTGAGATAGAAAAGCTGCGGGATAATTTATTATTAGAGCACGTTGTTGGAACCGCGCATTCGCCACGAGTTGTGACACGCTGTTTGATTGATTAGTGCCTGTTTCTTCTCGATCAATGTTGGAAATGATTGTTTATCGACTATGCACGAAAACCTGAGGGCCAAGTTCCTTAGCTTGGAGAAAGGAGTGAATATCTTCTTTCAGAAACATTTAACGTGATAGATCACATTTTTGGCAGAATGAAAAAAAAAAAACTCCATCAGAACCACATTCTGATGGCATAGCCTTGAGAGCGATTTCCCTGATGAGTACAAGTAGTTTATGTTTAAAAAATATCCAACTTCTATAGATTTTCAAATTGCAGCTGATTTTCAGGTAATAAGCTTAGATTGAAGCGTTGTCCAGGAACCTGGTCATCAGTCTTGTGATGACAACAAAGAAATAGAACCCATAACTTTATGAAAATTAAGATGTAAGGGTTTTCTGCCCTCTTTATGCTCAGGTTGAGTGCACTAAATATAATAAATTCCCCATGATAAATGTTTTGAATTCAAAACTCAGATTAACTGGGAGTTCTAAAACTAAGTATTACTTACAATGGTAGTGAAAAAAAAATTGTTATATTTATTTGCAAGCCTTGAAATATACTGGGCAGCGGCTCTCAATTATAATAGGAAATAGGAAGTTTACATTTCTAGCATAGTTCCCACTGAAATTATCTCTGTTCCTATTGATCCAGACAAAATGGTCCTCCCCCACTCCTCTCCCCTTCCCTCAACCCCGTTTTCTCTCTGTACTGTCTCCTCCCCCCCCTCCCCCCTTCCCTCATTCCCCCCTCCATCCCTCCTCCCATAACTTCGTTTGTTTTCAAAATTGTTTTAATGCAAAAGGTAATTACATGGTGTGAACTTGAGGCACAAATGCTACTTCTGTAAATAAAAGATCATCATGCTTATTCCCTCACAGTACCGGCTCTAAGCGCGTTACAGTCTGTTATTACTTCGACGGATCCAATGGAGATTCTCAAGCATGTTCTCATGTATTATATATAATATGTTTGTGTGTTTGTATCTGTGCTTATTAAGAGTAATTTTTGGAAAACATACAAGGGGATTTCCTACTGGTCAATCTAACAATCAATCTCTGTTTATATACAGTTAAGTTCCTATTTTAAATTATCTTTCCAAAGGACGTTGTTGCCAGGCCTCTTAAGGATTCGAACCCAGGCACTTATGGTTCCGTCTGAGGGCCTATGCGCTGGGCCATCGACATCACCAGTCTGAATGCTGTATACATAAGGGACTTCGAAAAACAAACGCATCAACTTATGGTGTTCTTCAAGTAATTATGGCGGTCAACCTGGCTCATTTTTCAAAAATTGTATCTCCTCTGCCTGGAAGGGCATTCTTCAGTGATGAAACTCAAGCAACTACAGACGTGATTAGTGCCTGGACTGGGGACCACTTCGGTACACTTTGGAACAGATACGGTTATAAGCAGTGGCCAATAATCCGTCTCGCACATGGAAAATTCGAAACTCATTCATGCCTGAGGAGGGATGGCTCACGACGGTCCAACTGCCTCAGAGAGGCCTCAGAATATAATTGTGCCAGGAGAGCTCCTCCTCCCCCCCTCCCCCCACCCCCTTGACTGCAGAATCATTGTATTAAAGCCTGTTGCTAATGATGACAGTCTCATGTGCAGATGGCATTGTTTAATTTTATCAAGAGTACATGCTACTGATTTGTAAACGCTCTAATTTCCTCCCAACTTTGCTGCACCCTTATCACTTAGAATCACCTATGACAGAGAGAGAGAAAAAAAAAGACATTATTTCAAATGTGTTCAAGATCTCTAAAGGAAGTAGTTTATGTCATGATTAATCTTCATCAGTCATGGGTTTCTATTGTAAGTAAAGCCATATTTATTCACACAGAAAAGCTCTTTCCTGCCATGCATTTTGGAGAATTACACAAAACATAGAATGTATGAACGATGTATTATGTCATTTACAATTCTGGCCTGAAATTATACACAGCAGAAAAACAAACAAACAAATAACAGGTATCCTCCTTCATTTGAACTTTTGTTAGATTCAGACACACAATTACAGCGTATGCCATTGTCGTGTAATCTGTACATTTGTTGCAAAGGCAGTCACATCTGCAGCGGTGTATGACAAATATATTCTATCATCTGCAAGTCTGAAAATATCCAAGGATAGATGTAACGAAAACTGGAGTTTGATAGACAATGAGTGTCACACTTTCTCAGTTTCCCTCTACATGATACCCTCTAGCAGTTAATTTATGGATGTCGGACATTCTTCCAGTTTCTGCCAGGAACTGATCAAGAAGAGGACGCATGGCGGTATAGGCGGCTCACTGAACCTATCAATTCCCAGACCCCGGACTGAGCATGGCCTGCTGTCACGAGCCATTTTTATCCACACTCAGCCGAATTGCTTTTCTTTGCAAAGCATAAGATACAGGCATTGTAAAGTAAAGGGGAAAAAATTAGTTTTGCTCTTTCTGTTTGAAGCATGCTCAATGAAAAATTCTGAAAACTTCTCTGAAAAAATCAAACTACTTTTTTTTCTTTTGGTGTTTTTTTTTTCTTGGCTTTTGTTTGGCGTATTTCAAATACAAAAAGGGTTAAAATAACTATTTTCTTCTTTATTATGCTTAGTTATACCTCATGTACCTAGCACAGGGACGTCATTTGGCTGACTGAAGAAAAAGCTCATTCAGCCATACTGTTATTGTAGAGCCGTCAATCCACCTAGGTTTCAATAAAGAGAAATAGAGAGAGGGCAGGGAAAGAGGTGAGAGGAGATGGGGAAAGGGAAAGGCAAGCCATAGACAGAAATACAGCATCGAGTTGCTATCTCACTGATGGTAATTTATGAGGAATATCGCATCAAATGTGCACAGACATTTCCAGACTTTTTATGGTATAGTGCTACCACAGTTACCATCAGTGTTTGAGTTGGTTGGCAGAACGGTGCAGATGGTGGGTTACAACCAGTATGGACAAGCAAAGCCTCAATTCCGAAAGACAGGCCTGAAATGCTGACCTGCAAGTGTAAGAACCAATGCAGAACGTACAGCTGCGTCAAGAACCTTGTTTCCTACATGGTGCATGCAGTTGTCAGCTGGTCGGTGCCAGCAATAGCTGCACTTTAAATGTCCTTCTCGAAGAAACCTGTAGCGAAGTGGATGATAGCTCAGAGCGCGATCGTAGACCTGATAACTAGAAATGTGTAGGCACAATCTCCCTCTTTCTCCTCCCTCTCTCTCACTCTCTCTCTCTCTCCCTTCTTCTTTCTCTCTCGTGTTACACCAGTTATCTGTGCCCTGTCAGTCGTCTCTTACTTTGGGTTGTTGTGGAATGGATTATAGTGTGTGAAAAGAACAGTGGTAAAGCCTGATCTTTCAAAGGAAGATTGCTATATTTGTGTCCTCATGAAGATATATCTATACATGTAGCTTGTTCTTATGGGCATAACGCCATTAATGTATATGTGTATCACAGCTAAAAACAAACCAGTGATTTATATACAAACTCTTAGTTATGATATTAATGCGTTTTGAGAAAAATGATGATTACTGTTTGATTTGGACTCTATAAATCATTTATATTACGATTAAGATAAATTGATGTTAATTACAATTTTCATAGTTCGTACATCTATGTTTGTTATATGATAAAGCATTTAAATGTTTCAATTTTTTTTAGGAATTTAGTTACTTTACATATTTTGACCCCTTTACACTCATTGACCCCGTGAGTGACCCTCAATCCCTAAGAAAGGTGACCGCCATTTGAAATGTGATCAAGAGTCGATGTACTATCGTATAAAATCGATGGTTGCTTTTAAATTTGATAGTTTCACAAACTCGTGTAATGAAGCCTTCTAATATTTCACGTCTATACTGCATTTTGAGAAAAATGGTAACTACTGTTGGATTTGGAATATATAAATCTATTATATTACAACTAAAATAAATTGATATTAATTACAATTTTCATAGTTCACATATCTATGTTTGTTATATGATACAGCATTTAATGTTTTAACTTTCAGAGGCATTTTTTTATTTTACATGTTTTGACCCCCTTTGCACTCATTGACCCCGTGAGTGACCCCCCGCCCCTAACAAAGGTGACCTCCATTGGTGGTAGGAAAACTCCTTGGGTGGAGAGAGACAGGTGACGGTCTTCAGAGGATCCCTTCATTAGATGTTTCGGCCTTTAACTTCCTGACATCTTCTAAACCCCGGCCACACCGGGATCATGACTCCCGATGTCCGTCACCCATCTTTTTTTTCCCTCAGGGACTCCTGGTGGGATTTGAACCAGTGCCGTTTGGTTTTCGGTCCAGTACTCTAACAGCTATGCTACGCGTGCCACCGTTTTTATGGCATAAGTTATTCTATTTAAATCTACCGTCTGGCATCAAGTGGTGTAGTGGTCAAATCGTTCCTTTTGCACCAGGTCCAACAGGAAAAGTTCTCTGTTACTGTTGCTAACTCACGCAGGGCACTTCTAATATTCCGGCCACTTAAATTGAGCTTCTTCAGTAGAAAATATACTGTTCAACCAACGTAACCCCTTGCTCCCACTTCTACTGCGAATACGGTTGCCTTCATTCCGGCTCAACGCAAATTCGTTAGGAGGTCGTGGTACTTATTCATCTTGTACTCATGCTGCTCCTTCGTGTTTGTCTCAGACGGAACAGTTAGCTCGACAAAGATGTACGACTTCGCAACCCTTGAGCTAAGCACTATGTCCGGCCTCATACCTGAGCTCTTAATTACTTCGGGATATTTTCCCCATCCTGTCAAATCGGCTACTATGTCCCAGTCATAGTATGTCTCCAGTATGTCACGTACTGGAGTGTTGCAGGGTATCTTGGTAGGAATACTTGTTGACTCTTGCACGAATGCATTTTTCCGGGATTCATCTGATTTTTCCGGCTTTGTCAGTGCCGATGCAACTGTTCTTGCCAGCACTTCAAGCACACGGTTGTGCCGCCAGGTATATCTTCCACTGGCCAAGCCGACTTTGCAACCAGAGAGAACATGTTGTAGCGTCTGTTTCACCGCACAGAGTGTGTATTCGTCGCTAGTCTCCTTCTTCCACCTGGTGAGGTTTGTTTTTGTGGGAAGCACATCAAATGCGGCACGAATACTGAAAGCCAGTTTCATGGGTGCCATATGCCAAATGTCCCTCCATGTCATGGCTCTTTGGAGGACACCTTCCCAGTTTGTCCACTGCCTTCTGATATTTTGGATCACCAGTTCGGAAAATAAAAACCTATCTAATGGGGTCATTCTGAATCTCCCAATACTCACATGGTGGAAGTGGACATTTTGTTTGTTTAACATTGAGAGTTATCCCATGATAGAAGACGCTCGATTTCTTCGTTTACACTGCGGGACACAGATGTGTTGTGAACAATAATTAATGCATTTATGGCTCATAATTATACAGCTAATTATTGCAACAATATCAAAAGGGCTCACAATATCTCTGGAAATTCCATCGACCAATGACCTTAGTTTTACCTCACTTGTTGGCTTGACCCTGTCACGGATTGAAGTGCATAAATTTAAATATGAATTTGGCATTCTCGAATTTCAAACGCAGTATCCACACGGTGTGATGAGCAGATGAAGGCAAACAGTATCAGTTTACCTTCAAAGCAATGATTGTGGAACAACTGTGGGGGAAAAATAAGTGTACAGAAATATATAGCCCCGCTCTACAATAAAGAGATTATTCTCTCTATAACAAAGCAGCCATTGTTTGTCTCAGGCTCTTGTAGGTCTACAGACAAACATCCTATCAGTTTTGACACGAGCCCAGCGAGTCTGGGACAAATACATTCTAACAAAGAAAGCAATGATAGATCAACCAGTATCTGCTCAATAGCCATAGGATCTGACTGGTAACATAACCAGATCTAATGAAGAAGTTCAGGCTTTCTTCACCTTTCCACACCTTGCTTGCTCTCCGATGTGGGCAGTCTCCAAAAACGCACAGGCATGATCTTCTTCATTACTCTGAACCATAGCACGCACACGTCTGGGGAAAAAGGGAAGGAGATAGGACGAAAGAGGGATAGAGGGAAGAGTGAGAGAGAAGGGGGGATGGGGAAAGGGGAGACAACCCAATGTTACGTACGCCGTATTGAAAGAAGCGTCGTCCTAGTCAAACAGAGCCGTCACAAAATACGTGATGTCTCTCAAGCCTAAGAGATTTTAAAACCTTTTCTTAGACGCGACCACCCCGCTACCGTGACCTAAAAGCAGGAAGAGAAACATGCAAGGCTGTTTTTCTAAGTGAATGAACTATTAAGTTAACAATCATCAGGAAGGGCGCCCAGAAAGGGGACGCCTCTGATGTTATTGATGACATTAACGATGCTGAAGCCAACAGTAAACAAAGGGATAAGGTGGCAGTAGCCGTGGCAATGAGACATCAGTTTAATTCTATGAAATGTCCATTCCGATGGCGCGACGAGAGTCTCCATCCTTCCTGTAACAGTTTATGTGACAAAAGAAAGACAGGACAAATAGAGTGATAGAAAATTTAAAAAATAATATAAAAAAAACTCGTTGTAGAACTTTACGTGTTAGGGGGCTTTTACCTAAGAAAAAGTTGATGTCCTGCAGAGACAATCTGGTAATGTCTTCCACTCTCTCTCACTCAATCTCTCTCTCTCTCTCTCGTTCCTTCTCATTTTGTTTTCTCCCCCAACCCCTCCCCTTTTTTCATTTTCTTTTTTTCCTCTTTTCTTTCTTTTATCTTCTCCTTTCCTCGATCAGATTCACTCTCCTTCCGCTACTTCATCTGACCACTGAACTGTGGTTGAGTATTAAACTCTTTCCATAATTAAGATTTCTCATTTTAAGGGCTGATTTCACATAGTCTGAACTGTGGCCGTATATTTCTTCATCAAATCATGGGAAGCTTCCGAGCCTTGGCATTGGCCTACGAGTGCACTAGCGGTTTCCATCACTTATACAGCAGGCTAAAACGTGACGTCACATCATAGTCTGCAACTGACAAAACCAAGTCGCGTCCACTGAGTCAGTAATAGGCCAGCGTAGTGACCTAATTCGTAATGTATTTTGCCCATTTTACAATACAAAATCATACCACAACCATAACTAAATTGAATTATGCTAAATGTGCATAGCTATGCCAGTGGATGATTGTATATGTGGGTGCGGAAGGTAGGGAAGGAAGGGGATGGTGGTAGGGGGCGGGTAATCCGAAGGTAAAACATTGAGATGCTCTCTCTCTCTCTCTCTCCCTCTCTTTCTTGCTCTCGAACACACTCACAATCAATACACACAACACACACTAGTCATACACACATGTATATAATGATCGACATTCACCATCACTATCAAGAGAAGGTTAATTACCTATAAATATTATAGAGATCTTTACTGGTCGCAAGAAGCGCATGGTCCAAGCACTCACAGTAGGAATCGAGTCCCTAGAATGTGGGCCATATTATGTTAGTATTAAGGTCTGGCCCTGCGTAGAGAGTGCCCACGTGTGTGCTAGATCTAGTTGTAAACACACGTACACATGCAACAAGATTTCTAGGACAGCAGCTATAATTTAATAATTTGACCGTTTTTCAGCACAGCTTTAGTGTTGCGCCACTTAAAACTAATATAAAAAATAATGCAACAATGTCTTTAAAATCTTTACAGCTTCAAATTTCTTCTCAGTCGAGAGGAGCACACCCTCCGTTTGCCGCCTGTCTAGCTGACTAAAATCGTGCGCGCAGGAAAATCGCATAGTCACGCGAGACAAGTCACTGACTGGCTACAACTGGCTCATTTGCATACGAATCGCGTTCGCAGCTGATCAAAACAGTTAGTGGACGCGCGGCCTTAGATTTCGTCATCAGTTGTCCATGACAGTTTCCTAAGTTTTTTTTCAAAATAGAATGATGAAGACAGACACTGTAGAACGGCTCTATGCTATGATGATTTCTGGTAGATTTCTGGTAAGAAGATCGAACGTAGGGCATTTGGTCACATCAGTTTACAAAAGTTGCGTTTTCACTGTAAATAAATCTGAGGTTTGATGCATCATTGACGCTAATTGTCGCAACATGTTCGGACATTGTATGCCCCATCACCAACGTTTTCTCATTCTGAGTGCACAATTTATGTGAAAAAGAGGACGCGGTGTCAGATAAAAGGTGCAATACATGTAAACTGACCTGATAATATAGCTCTTTAATGATCAGACTGAGAAAACAGCTATCTCCAACATTACTTTACAGTTTCTGTTTACTTGTATCCTCATCTAAGACAACTGTTTGCCTCGTCTGTGCTTGACATTGATTGTCGAGTCGGTTGTCCTGCCAATATGTGCAATTGAAGAGCTCGCTGGGCGAAAGAAGAAACACAAAAACCAACAAATCTGACGTCTTCATTTGAGCCTAAGGTTTGATTCAAAACTGGACCTTGTCATTCATCAAGTGAAAATTTGACATCTTGACAAACAGCATGCCTAAACTTCAAGTGTATCGGTGATCTGATATATTTTAGACTCAATATTACATTCCTTCAATATTTGATTTGCTGCCTAAGACATAGCCTCAGATTGTTTAAAGGCGAGAAATTCCATTTTTGTTGTTCATTTTTTTTTAAAATCATGCACGTGGCCATGGGGACAACAGAGAAAGTCAACGATTAGATCGTTATGGAAGAGATTGGTTAAAAACTGTGCTGAGCCCACTTTGAGGCAATATGAAACTTGAACCATGAATAGCTATTCAATGGAATGAAAGGACAGTAATTCCGCTAGAAAAGCGTTTCATCAAGCTCTTCCTATCTTTCAAAGGGAGATAAACGTATGTTCTTGCGCTATCTTTCAAAACTATTCGTGATGCATGGTTTTAAACAAACTTCTTCAAACTTCTACCTTGTTACACTCTCAACCCTGGGTTCAAAACCACCAAAAAATTGCACTTCGTAACCCGCTCACTTGTTGTGAACTTCCCGTGGTTAAAAGCGACATCGGGGAGGCAGGACGAGCGTATGCAGGAATGGTGAGATAGCACATTGCTATAATGTGACAGGATTTGCGCAAGTCGCCAGGCGGCCCGACAGCAGCCCTTGCACTCCTCACGGGTAGTGGGGCTAATCGACAGCGTGCAATGTTGACCCAGCTCTCCAGCCACAAAGCTCACGTTAAGCATGTCATTTACCTGAGTCAAACTGGCACATTGACATAAGGTGACGTAGAGGCTGGTCGTCTTATGCGGCGTCAAATGACACCTGTCAGGGACTGCCAGTTTTCCCTCGGCTCACTTCAAGAGTCTGACAATCTAATGCGAGCAAGTCTTTGATAAACCCGAACTTTAGTGGTTTTAAAAGTTCAGAAACATACATTTCTCCTCTTCTAAGAGCAAGCCAATTAGTGGAACTCTTTGATGAACCCAAAATATGAATGGTCTATGGTGGAGATCATGACCTATGCGTTCCGAATGCACAACTGAAAGAATCTTTTGCTCTTTTTGGACATTCTGAGGGCTCTGATCTAGTGGAGGTGGTGAACTCGATGTTTTAGTAATTTTGTCATGTGTCATGAATTCAGATACATGTATATAAACATTAGTCATCATTGACCTGATACGCTAATCTCATAAGAGCAGCTATCTAGAAACCGGTGATTATTTTAATTCGACGAGATCTGACCACCTTAGAGAAAACGATAATTCCTTTTATTTACAGACTTGAGGCGGTCATAGTCGCTGAGGCAAAAAATCCATATCATGATGTTCAATAATGCTATAATGATTTTCATACATAATGTACTGACGTATTTGTGTTGTTATATTCACACACTTTCTTTCAGTACATTATGCTTTGTATTTTTTCCAAGAAACTGGGAACGTATGTGAGTGTTTCCGTTGAGTTTGTCAGGACAGTAATAAATTGCAAAGCCTTTAAGGCATCAGGGCTGTAACAAATGCTATGTATTAAATGTATTTAATTGCAATCTTTTTAATTGTCTTTTTTTTCTTGGCTCTGATTGCATACGTGTAGCTATGTGCTGGGAGGAGAGAAAGAGGAGTTGAAATCTTGGGGTTGCGGTCCTTAGAATGTGGTCCTTGATAATTTTAGGCATTTGGATAGTTCTTTTCTTCCACTGGAGAGTTCCCTCCGTTACATTGTCTCCACATTTGTTATCTCCACCGTCCTCTCTTTTCATCATTGACCAAAATATCCCCCAGTTACCTCCCTTCTTACCCTTCTCTTATTTTTTCACATCCCTGTCCTTATCTGTCTTCTCTCCGTCTACCTCCCGACCCCCCAACCGGCTTCTTCCTCTTTCGGTCTTTTACTCTCCCGCCTTCTCCTCTTGCTGTTCCTCTTTTCTAACAATTTATATTTCTGTCTCACTCTCTGCAAATAGACAAACAAAGAAGAGCAGAAGAAAGGGACTCTTCTCAACCCTTAACAGTTTCACCTTTAACGTTCTCTCTCTCTCTTTCTCTCTCTCTCACTAGCTTAAAAGTACGGGTTTCTCCCCTCCTCATATCTCATTCTTTCCATTTCCTGGCTTCTATCCTAATTAACTAATTCTGTGTATCCCTTGATGCACGGCTGTTTTGGGCTTCCTCATTCTGTCCCCCCCCCCCCCTCCCAAACACACATACATCTCTCTTTCAATCTCTCCCACTTAAGCCATGGGTTTCCACTTTCTATCTACGTTTTTCATTCTTTCATTCTTCCTTTCTTCATTTGTGGCCTACGTTTGTATATCCCTCGACATACTCTTTCGTTCTCTCTCTCTCTCTGTGTCTCTCTGTCTCTCTCTCTCTCTCCTTCTGCCGGCCGCGTTTTTCTGTACTATCTTTTCCGAAGCCCGGTGAGTAAATCATGTGTAGTCTGATCTGGCCTGGCCGTGGTAGATAACCCGACTGCATATGAGAGCCCTCATACATGGGCCTTATCGGTCCAGGAAAGGCCTTCCTACACCACATGGTCCCCATTGTTTCCTCATGCCATACAGGCGACACTTGGCATCCAGCTAGTGACACCATTATCGCGAGGAGATGGGACTGTCGTTGGGAATCCCGGCTTGATTAGAAGGACACCCCCTCACCACGATACCACCAAATCTGCATTCGTAGTAACCCTAATGCATTTTGATAGAACGCCATTCCCCTGGAAACTCTGTTTTCAAGGAAATCGCGATTTCTTAAAGCTTTCTGTCATATAGAGATAAAAATACAGTTAAGTTTTAGGAGAATGAGGTAATACAATAATGATAATATGTTATTTTTAATATTGTAAAAATTTCTATTTGTTAAGTGGAAAATGTGTAAACGTGTTGAAAGAAACATTTTTTAAAACTATATTGATATTTGCGGGTCAGTGGAAGGAAGTCTGTCTAGGCTAAATGAACAGAAAAAACAAAAGCTTATATAAAATAATTGTAGATTTGCTAAACCAGGGTCATTAAATCTACGACCATTCTGATGGTTTGTCCCATTTAGAGACCTGCCTAAATAATGTCATTTGTTTAATTGTTATTGCTGCTGTCGTTGATGATGATAATTAAAATGGTGTGCATGTGATGAGCTTCACCTTCTACTGAAATGTTCATGCCACCTGTTATCTATAGCGCAAAAAAGAATAATTTTTGTATGTTTGCTCGTAACTGCCTCCGGCCTGTGGTTAGTATTACTTGTTTCATCTTTTTATCTTCTTCAGCTGCGTCGCTGATGCTGATAATAAAAATGATAAATATTTGGGTTAAGCCTAGGATTCTCTCATATCCTCTAAATAAATGCTACTGAGTTTATCACAACACAAGTTATATCTAAAGAGCAAAAACTACATATTGATGCTCATCCTTGTGAATGTGGCAGGTCAGTGTCACCTACCTAAACAGCACAAATGCCGCTTTGACTGTATTTCTGGGGACAATTTAGAAATTATTGCCTTTTTTATTTCTGGTTTTATCTGATTATGTAATTTACTGTAATGTATTTCAATCTTAGAAGTCTCAAGGTATCAGTCTGCCTAAAGGATCGTTTATTAGATTTTGTATACGTAATCTAACACTAGCACTCCAACAGTTTCTTCTGATTCCTCTATAATTAAGATAGGAAAGACAAGATAAGATAAGGTAAGATCAATTTTATTTGCGTTCAAGAGAAAATTCCATTCACAGTTTATGCAAGATACATTAACACTCACCTGCATAGAGATAAACAATATCAGTGATAACATCAGGGAAAGGCAGATTGAAGAAATATTGCTGAATTTAAAAATGCTGTGTCTTTCATCGACACAAAATCTCATGTTTGTGACTGAAGAATCGACTTTATGTTTCGCGAAAATGAAGTATTTGTAAATTTCCTCTCCAGGACAGGCTACAGAAGTTCGTCGGAGAGTAGCCAGCTAGCAGTTAAGTTCCTGTGATAATCCCGCAGTGTTCCACTCGTTTTTTGCTTTTGGGGGGGGGGGGGGGGGGAGGGGTTCCATACAAGGGACTGAAACGGATAGAAGAATAAAACTGATCTTG
>JBCEWB010107764.1:0-11914 GCA_039654565.1 Peronia peronii | reverse complement strand
GCCATGAGGGCTATGCAAATGTAATCACTGTGCTCACTGACGAACCTCCCCCCCCCCCTTTTCCCCCGTCCTACCCATCCCTCCTTGTGATCGAAATCGATCGGAGGCCCCTAAAGGCTACGCAGGCAAAGGGACCAAGGTACCACCAGTACGCTGCGCACTGCCCCACACCGTCCCGCACTGTCCCGCACCCCAGCTCTCTATCGACTCACGGTCGTGAATTTTTCATATTTCCCGCACCGCTCACGTATTCTAGCGCAGTGGCGTAGCGGGTGGCATTCCTGAACCTCTGGACGTCAACAACGCACAGGAATAGCTGAGAATTACGGATATTGCAGTCAACGATTTCTTAGGGCGAATGGCGCGTCGAGGCCATTATTTTTCTTCTCAGCAAGAGCATCGGCATCAAGTGATCAAGTCACTGAACTTTGATTTCAATTAAAGGAGCAGTGTGCTGTGAAGCACGGTGCTGCTCACTGATTTCTGAAATGGATTGTACAATAACGCAGTACCGATAGTGATGGTATACTTAATACTAGCGGCAAGTACTCTTTAACTCTAGATATGTCAGGAAGCCGATCTCTTCCAATCTCTTTGTTTTGTACGATTGGTCCACGTAAGTTTGAATACGTTTTCGTGGTTGTGAAGATGCTCAGCGCGTCACATTGTGGTCTAAAATGCTAATTTTCAAAACTGCAAAAAAAAAAAAAATGTATATTTTGCAATGACTCCAGCGAGATATATTGACATTGATAAGGTTAAGCGCACTCTTACTATTTGTGTCCCGCCGATCGACAGCCAAGTCTTTGGATGACTGAGTTCACTACCGGAAGCATTGTTTTCAGCCAATCAAATAGCGTAGGAGAGCCGGAAGTACAAAAGGAAGCGAGGTCCAATTTTGTGGTACGAGTCCTGAGTGGTTGATGTAGGGCATGTGATCTATGACTCCCTATCACTTTGATGTCTTCTCAGTTACATTTGGTCAAATTGGTCAGTTGTTTCTCTGTGGGAATAAACGCATATTGAGCTTGGTTATTCGGTGGAACTTTGTGGAGCGCATCTTCTACAGGAACCGTCCAGCTAAATCCTCTCTTCTTAAAGAAAGAACCTGTAAACGTAATACCCGTTCGTCATGTTTGATATTCTCTCGTTAGTAAGTGTCAAATTAGGCAGACTCGATTCGGATATGTTTCTAATTACGAGCATGATGATCAAAGGGGAGCAAGGATTTTATTTTTTAACGAGTGCTAATTTTGATGCGTTAATTCATATTGCGTAATGTTCATGATTTGTGACTGAAAATTGTAAACTTTGTACTTAATTGTGCGGACTTTTCTGATATTGGAAATGTTTCATTTAATGGGGAGAAATAAACAATCTCATGCTATGCCAGATTGAATTAGCATAGCCAAAAATATCTATAAAACAAACTGTTGTTGTTCAAATGTTGTGAATCATCGAGCATTAACCAATGATAGAATGATCACACAGAAACTCATAGCGGACCAGTTCACTT
Organism: Peronia peronii; assembly: GCA_039654565.1. Taxonomy (NCBI): domain Eukaryota; kingdom Metazoa; phylum Mollusca; class Gastropoda; order Systellommatophora; family Onchidiidae; genus Peronia; species Peronia peronii. The sequence continues at coordinate 10,398 of JBCEWB010107764.1, read as the reverse complement.
GATTTAATGCACTGAAAGATTCGGACATAGTGATACAGACACATGTACTAATTATGGGTGTACACATATGCATAGAGCCACAAACATCATCATAGATAATTTTGTACATCAATACTACAGCATTTCAAGACATGGACATGACATGTGATAACTCATTCTCTTAGATAAGATCCACGTCGATAATTGACATAAATAATCACAATTATTGACATTTCTCTAAGGGAAGCAACTCTTGGCAACAAAGAAACAAACCAAAAATGCAGAGAGGCAAACTGGCACGTTCAGAAGAGATGATGTTTTTCTCAAAAGCCATTTGTTCAAACTACAACATGGCCCTGTGACTCCAAACATTAGCTCAAACAGGGATTTCTTTCAGCCTCCCTCTGAGACACACTCGTTCTCGTCTCCATGCGGCCTGGAAGATTTTTGCTTTCCCCCGTTAGATCTTCTGATCTGGTCATAATGTCTTTTTTGGGGGGGGTTTATTTTGACAAAACGCATTTTTCCTTGAACATTTCTGATTTTTTAAAAAATAAATGTAGATTTGGTTTTGGTTTGTTTCTTTTAACACCTAGTGAATAAAATGTAGTTTCTAGAGAATGAAACGGTGCATTAAATTGTCTTTTAATATTGTGAATGACGTGTGAATAAATAGAGAAATAATTAAACTGTGATGAGAAAAAAAACTGTTTTCCCAAAGTCCGTTAGAAATGAGATTAGGTTTGCTGAAGAAGGATAATGTAGGACGTTGACAGCTTTCTTTATGAGTAATATCCAGAGCCAGCATTGCTGACACTCGGGGATCTAAGATGAAGGATAATTACATTATTCTATACAAGAATCTCAATTTTCAAAGATGTACAGCTTTGCAGGAATTTCATTTTCCCTTTTCTCTTTGAAAAGTGGAATGATTTGTTTTTATTCCAGGGAAGCGATGTTTGATTTTAAGATTGGCTGCGTTTGCTTAGTGGTGAAATATATAGACAGAGTGACATTATATGACAGAAAAATTATTTGTCGGATTATTTCCAATTTTTCATTTAATCGAAAAAAAAAAAAGAAGAAATAAGTTGACATCTCAGCTCTTTTATTATGTAGTCTTTTTTTAAGCGATAGAATTTTGTTTTGAGGGCAAATGCTCTGTGTTCTTTTATTTCAAATAGTCTGCAACTGATTGAATTTTTTTTCTGTGATTGTTAAATTGGTCATTGAAAAATATATTGAAGAAGAGAGATGGGGGGATTTTCTTTGTCCTCCATACACATCAAAAGGAAAAGCCGATTGCGGAGGCTCTTATTCGCTTGAACAACGGTAACAAAATCAGAAGTTGAAAGTTAAAACAAAAATGTCAGACAACAAGAAAAGAGCAAATTTCCAACTTAAAAAAAAAAAAGAAAGTATTTTGCACGCTTTTCTGAACAAAGCTGTGTTTGACATCGTTATTTAATTAAGAAAATTGATCAAACCTCCGTGCCGTGGGCGGATTGACTGTTATGGCTAAATGATTTCAAGAAGGTCACATGGAATTAAGAGAAGTTGAGAGTCTGCATTAAATCCTTTAGAGTGCCAGAAATCCCAGAAGATATGTGATGTCTAAACCCAGTATCCAGACATTAATGCCATGGCTGATAGAATAAGATACTTTTAAAACTATTCAACTCTAAAAGTATAAGAAGAATCTGCTGCCATGCTAATGTTTCTATATGATTTTGATTTGCAGCATACGACGAGTATCTTGATAGTATTGTATCCTGTATGAAAAGGATTTTTTAAATGAAAATTTAACGAGCTAGTCTTTCAACAGACCGAGCGCCTGACATTTCTAGATTTAACTTACAAAAGATTTGCCGTAACTATATTGCTCAGGCAAGTGCACCCATACATGCGTTATGGTTTCAGCTGTATCCATCTGTAAGTTATTGTTTGAAAAGGATTGTATCTAACTGAAAATTGAACACTGATTTTGAGATGTTTAAACGATATCCAATAGCCATTTCATAGTGGCTCTCGACAAACTACATCGCAGGATTTTTTGGAAGGTAAAGACAAATAATTACATTTCCATTTTTTTTTCTGTTTGTCATGTGATAGTGTTGACATTTTATTTTTTCTGTGTAATGTTAAACGGTGCAATATCTTCCCAAAAGCTCGATGTGCTCATGATAAAAAAGACAAGATAATCAAAAACTGCAACAGCCTACATACGTGTCTAAATGGAATTGAAATTTTAAAAAAACAACATCTATTGGATGAAACTGTGAAGAGAAAAATAGAACATATCTTGCATATGGATATCTCAATTTAGAAAAGGATCTCAATCTTTTACAACCAAACGTGACAGGTAAGATTCAGAATAAAGAAAAGCTGATTAAGACTGAATATCATACATAACATTTGGAGTCATGTGTAAATGAGTCAATATAGAGATGGCCACGAAATGCAGACTTGCTCTAGTTACTTATATTTTGTCATCATAGGTAGTCTGATGCTGAAATTCAACGTTGCTTTAGAGTTAAACTTTCCATACTTTTAGGAGCTGAACCCGGTTCTAGCAGCTTAAAATGAAACTGCCAAAATAATTTTTACAGAATTGAAAAAAGCTTCCCTTTAACCTCTACTGTATCAGTTTCTCGAATATTTCACCTACGGCGGTATTCAAAGGCATCAATAAAATTACGGGACAACACTCAGACACATTTGAAGAGAATCTTATATTTTTTAGCATGATAATAAAATTTGTAGTAAACATTGCTCAGACTTTGAAGTCTAATGTGTCAGATTGGCCATAAAGGACTGGGCCAATCGTTTCACACTTCGGGAAAACGCGGAGTAGAAATGAATCATTTCTACACCAGTTGGTCTCCACAGACTTGATTCTGTCACCTCGTGAACTAAATCGAAACGTTTGGCATTCATTTATTTCCTTTTATGCTCTCTGGCCGATCTCCCTTGGTAGGCTGTAGCGGGTGTAACCAGAAGCGATCATTGGCTATTAGTTAAGCACTTTGGATTATCTCTCTTGAGGATTTACTTTTCATGAGATCCACTACAAGAACAGAGGAGAATAGCCAATTCAAATACATGTACTTGCCTCTACTGTACCAGTGCAGAGTACGAACTGCTTCAGCCATCTACAAAAAACTTGTTTTTTTCCTCAAAAGATCCTGTTTCTTGAAAATCGAGATAATATACGTTTGATGTCTTATAGAACACATAATGAAGAAAATGCAGGTTTTTAGAAAATAGCATGATGCAATAGTTTTTTTTTTTTTTTTTACTGTAGTGATTATGGAATGCTATATTTGAATAAACGAGAGAATGATTATTAATTAATTCACTCCGCCGAGCTGCAACAACTCCATAGAATTTTAGCACAGGTCTATCAATAAAGAATAAACGGCTAGTTCAAATCCCAGTGATTCTGTCGCAGTGCTTATTACTAAATAACTGTCATGAATAATTTCATAATGGAGAATTTCTTGTTGTTCTAACAGTCTTAGTCATAGAGTGGAAACTGAAATATGAATTCAAGTTTCAGCAACAACAGAAAAGACCGTGTTCATGTTATGTTTTGTAAACCAATTAAGCTGTAATGAAAAACGCGATTGTTCAGATTGTGTTAGCCTGGGAGAGGTAGTGCTTGTCGATTCACGTCAGCATTGGGCCTGTCCTTCATCCTGCTCTCGTGTTCTGGAGACACTCGGGATATGGATAGATTTTGGATCAAATTGTACCAAAGAAAGTCAGGGTAATTCTCAGAGTGATAGGTTATTCTGCCTGACCCCGATAGATCTGTTTTAAGACAAGAAGCTGTGTGACCGAGGCGCAAATTATGGTATAAATTGATAATTAACCCTGTAAGCGGCAAGTCTGTGACACATTATAAACCCCTGCGTCTTCCCTCATTAAACTCGGTGACAAACTACCAGCCATATGTGCTGGTTGTGAGATTGTTGGTCCATCTTGCTGTTCAGTAGAGTTGGTGGTAGTTCCAGTCCAAACATCTATCTAGACCCTCCAAGCTTCACCCGTTAAGAGCCTGGTTGTTATTAAGGTAACAAAAGGCGAAAGTCTTTTAGCAAGAGAGTTATAAGGAGGCAATGAAAGGAGAAGAGACACTGGGGCGGGAGGAGGAGTGAGGACGGAAGGAAAGAGGACGGGAACAGGAGACAGGGTCTTTTCATTGTCACTGTTCTTTTGTCAAAGAGACCTGGGCTTCCTTAGAAAAAAAGGAGGGGGGGGGGGGAGGAGGTCAGTACATTGTGTGGAATCTTTTTCATTATGTAATGGAAGTTTGTGATGGAATGGAAATGAACTTGTTTACTCTCTGAAATCGATTCCAACTGTCACCACCAGGGGCTTTGGCCATCAGCTGATCAACCCCATTCTGAAATCTGGCCAGAATCTTAGCTGTGATGGTAGCTGAAGTCGAACGGTAAACACTGACAAAATGCCGGTTTGCTTACTCTGTTTGATAAAAATTGTTATGCCAATATACTGCACAGTAACGACTGATACAGTATGAGCGATAATTATATTATTGTTCACAGCAGAGTGTGTTACACAGTGTAAAGAAAATCGAATGTATCCATCATATATCAGTCCATAGTGTTCAACAAACGAAGATTTTATCAAAATCATGTAAGATTCAGAAACAGTCCATAGAAATGAAAGTCTTCCTCCAGACTGCCTTATTGTTAGAAATTTTGAGAATGTTATATGGGGCCGTTTGCTCATTTCTTTCCTTTGTTTTTTTTTAACATTGTGTTGAGAAATTCGCACAACATGTCTTATGTACTAGCACAGAGACTTAAAAGTCACTTTTCAATGGATTCAGAGATGTAGAAAACTGAGACGCGACACGATGAAATCAGGCACTCGTCAAACTGAGGCGACCGGGGTAATCACCTGTTTTTCAACAGTGAATGAATTTTTAACGCATTTTTTTTTCTTCACAGAATTCTTCTTTTTCAATCTAAAAATGCGTTTCAGAGTTAAATTTGCTGAAATAGATTGAGTAAAAGCCCAAAAATTGCGATTTAGTAGCATGGCTTAATAAGCTTAATAAGGATTAACAAAAGTGATCGGCCATTTTCTCATTAAATTCAGCTGCTGCAACAGGTCACCCCCATCGTCTTTAATTGCCAATATCTCGACTTCTACTTAAGATAGAACAAAACCATTTTCACACACAGAAAGGGAGATGAATAATCTTCCCAGTGATACCAATAACTCTATTTGCTCAAAATTTGACGAGAGCCTGATTTCATCGTGTCGCATCTCAATTGAGTGTGTATGTCATTTAAAGCTTTGTATTGTGTCTGATTCGTTTTTCTGGTAACACTCGGTTAGTTTGGTAAAATAGACGAGATGTGAAGAGAAAAAGACGCTATCATAATCATCATAATGCAGATTTCCCACATTGTATCTTTGCAAGTACAGAATGTTGAGAAGGTTTTGCATCTTAAGAGCTTCACAAAGCATGCGACACAAGAACTGCGAGGAAAAGGACAGAAATTGTCTTTCTGCAGGCCTCTCAATCAAATTTATTTCACAAATCAAACATATTTTTCTGAATTAGATGTTTATCACTTTCTTTGGTCATCGATATGTCAGGATAATATTCTTTTACTGATGTTTTGAAATGGTGATGCTCTGTTAGGGAACAAAACTTTGTGATACATGGACGCAGGTATTTTTATTTTTTCTTATTTTCTTCGATTCCTTTAGTCATCAGCCAGTTGTATCACAACAACCAGTCGTATCACATTTCCGTAGAAGGAATGGCAACCATGCAAACGGACCATTAGAGGTCGTAAATAAACACTATGCCTTTGTGTTCAGAGAAACCTTAGCTCGTACCGCTATGGAAATCAATAGGAAATCACAGAATCGAATGGGAAATGAATCCATGGAAAAATTCCATCGAAAGATCGTAAATCAGGATCTAATTTGATCCTTGCGCTTGTTATGCCACATATATAGAACTTCACCTGAAAAGAGAAATATGAGAAGGGCTTTTGATAGAGCTGGAGCTCATTATAACAACTACCTGAGAAGAATATATCACAAATGTCAGAGCTTTTTCTCGGTCGTAGAAGTTAATTAATTATTTGTCATGTCTTCCATGCCATTCTGTAGATCATCTTGAGACATTCGGGGTATGTTTACCCTAGAGTAACAAGACGAAGGCCGAGCTTTTATGAAGCAGACAATCAGGGCCGAATTAAGTCAGTCATTTCGAAAAAAGTCAGTCAATCTTTACTCCCTGGTATGGCATGGAAATGTTTTCATTTCTTTTATATAGCGTTTTCTTGACGGATACTGACGTGCACAGATAGTGATGTGAATTATAGCCTTGAAGCTCTTTGGTACTCGATGTGGAGTTTACCTTTTCGATTTCTCAGTGGTGCTGGTGTGAAAATTATGGATATTTTTAAACTTTCTCAGGCGTACTATCGAGATGATAATAATCACCATAGAGCTTTGTGACATTTGCATGTGATTGTTACATTTTATTTTATCGACAGTGTGTGCCATATTAAAATATATGGAAATTCCATATTTTCCCAACTGAGACGTTTGTAATAAAATACAACATTGAGAAGGAGGATTTATGATTTGTATAGAGGAACTCAGGTTGGCAGCACTTTTAGCTTAGAAAATATGGCATAGATGTCTTGTCGCACATGCACAATGCCGATAGCAGTGACAGTTGACAATCATACTCTGATTTTCTGGTATGTCAGACAGAGAGTGCAAAGTAGGGCTATTTATGTTGTCAGGAAGTGACTTTGTCAGTCTATAACTTTGTCAGCTCAGGAAACATACAAGTTTGTGCTCTATATTTAGGCATGTCCAGATGGATGATGTAGACCAAAGACGGATTTTTCAGTACCTCTGACACAGAATTGTGGAATTATGACCTATATCATAAATACTGACCAAGTTGCAGTGAAATGACACCAGCAGTCTTAGAACGTCATTTTATTGTAGGGCTGGGAGATTTCGGAACTTCTTTGGGCAAATGTACCAGAAATACAATACAAGTCAGTGGTATGTGAAGTAGCCAATTAGTACAAGTAGTACAGTGACGTAACATAACCTTCAGAGTATCAATATAACTGTCGGTCTGTAGGAGCCTATGACGTCACTGATTCTCATGTTACGGGAATGACAGTTTGTCTCGTATGACGATAAAGAACTAAAGTACTATCTCATTGCGCTGTGTGCTGCGTGGAAGGGACTTCCAGAAAAAAAATATGATGACCAAGTCTTTGAGTCAAGTGGCCTGTTGACAATTAGGGCTATCTAAACAACAACTACTACCGATAAGGATCGCAATGGCGGAGGGCATGTTCAGTGTGATCCGAGGGACCAACGTGTGGTCGCTCAAGTCGATGGTGGTCAGGATGTGGAAGCAGTCGGTGGCAGGGCAGGAGGAGAGGGTGGTGGTGCTGGCGGTGGATGGTGCGGAGGATGCAGACTTTGCTTTCCACTGTAAGTTTGCTGATGTCGTCGGTGCAGTCGTCGCTATGGCGATCACATTATCTGCCTCTCTGCATCGCTTTTCTCCTCATTAATTTTTTCTTATGTTCTGTTTTTACATTAAATGTCCATTCTTCGTCACAATCTCCATTTGTCCGTGCCATCCCCACCCCCTTCTCTCTCTTTCAGTTTTGTTCCACTCTTACCCCACCCCCTCCCGTCATCTCACGTCAACCCCCATCCCTACACGTTTCATATTTAGCTTTCCTCTGTTTTGCACCCTGCTCGCTTTTTTTTTTCAACTGTATTACAACTAAATCCAAGGAGTCTTGCCAATTATATGTACGTTGTTTCCAGTTCTGGATAAGTACATTTTTCTTCATTACGGATGATTTCAAATCCACCACAGTCAGTTTCATTAGAAATCAATCCAGTGTTGTGTCTCAAACTGTAAACAGCTCCTCACTCTTTTAGTCCCTTGTCCCCTCGCTCTTTGCTTCTCCTCCCCTCTTTCGCTTTTCTCTTGCTGTCTCTTTCTGTCTCATTCCTTCCGTTTCACCCTTTTCTTCCTCTTCTTTCTCTCCCACTCCCCCTCTCCTTCCTCTCTCTCCCTCCTCCATCTTCTCTCGTTCCATTCTCCCTCTCTTTTTTTTTTTTTTTTGTTCACCCTCTCCCTCATATCCATCTCCCTTTCCCATAGCCTGTCTCATTTTTTCAGTCTACAATGTCTTCCAAACACCTAAGAATCTGTCCTATAATTAAGGGCTAAAACTACATCTCCAGATCTAGTCTCCTATACCAATTGGTGACCGAGAACACACTTTCCCCAACCTCCCAATGTTTAGCGTGCGCCCGGTGCCAGTTGTCCTGGTTCTCACGTATTTTTATAGGAGGACAGTTAGGAAAACACAAACCGCAGGTTATTGCAAATCGATCGTGCGAATCCCTTGATCAGCCAGGATTTGTCTTAGACGTAACACTCTGAATCTGGAGCCGCCCCCAAAAATAGACAAAAACCGAATGTTGTCCCCAAACAGAGCTGAATCTCTACAGCCTGACTATATGTCAGTTATGGATTGTCTCAAGAACGTTCTGCACTAAAAGGCCATGCTCTTAAGCTATTTTCCCATGTAAAACACCCGGTGTGTTCTTAGCTTATAGCTCTTTGGATATAGTCCTAATAGTTCAAATGTGACTAAACAAAAACCTGGAAATCTCTGGCAGAGTGTTTGTACTCCCGTGCTAAAAACAGAACACTCACTGATGTTTGTTACCGCTCCACCACGAGATCCGAGAACAATTATTACCGGTCCCGTGCATTTTTTATTGGAGTGTTTGTACCCCCCCCCCTCCTTGCCCTCCCCCTTCCCTTACTAAAATTAGACAGGGATTTCCAGCCCTTGGCTTGGTCGGAAAAAATCGATTATGTATCGAATGTGTCATTGTGGGTTGCAGAGGATAAGCTGAACAGACCCTTAGCCACCCAGAAATGTGTGTTCCAGATAGAAAGGGAAACTGAACCACGAGTTAATCTCTTTGAACGGCGTCTTAGCAGCCTTTTAACGAGGCCTTGTCAATAGAAAAATCGATAAGCAAGGCGTTAAAAATGGCTACTGGGCCTTCGTTTGTGAACTTCTTATCTTAAGGAAGTGATAGTTCTTAATTCACTGGAGATTTATTAGAGAATTTTATATGGAAAACACTGATTTAACTAAGCAGTCTCGCATGTAATCTATTGAAACAAAATAAATAAAAACAAAATAATAAATAAGTGACTTATCAGCCAGAAGCTAACAGTTCGCCCTTCTGATTTCTTGTGAAACGGATTATCTCATTAATTTCTGTCTTCAAGAAATGTACTCCCGATAAGAGTGAAGGTGGGCATGATAGAGAGCTTAACATTTTAATAAACTTCCATGGTTCAATCTCGTAAAAATAGAATATAGAATGTAATGAAATCGGTCACTTGTGATTATCATTGGCATGAGTTTTCCCCCTACAAGAGTACCATACACTATGTTTAAGGCGAAACCGCTGCAAGCAGAGGTAAACATCTGCACTTTAAAGATCCCCGGTTACACGAGTATGAGGCGACAACATCATGGACTGAGTAAAGTTGAATATAGATCGTTACTTATCCTTCAAGGGATTGTGCGCACTTTTTTACAACGTTGGCTGTCTCTGTGGGGCGACTTCCTGAAGGGAGAGAATCCTCACTAGTTCTTGTGCCGTGCTTCCGGTTAGCACTGGGAAGATCGCGGCTTCAGATGTTAAATCTACTTGATTAGATTTCAGACTGTCCTCCTTATGGGTACTTGTTGGAGGTGTTTGGAAAAAATTAAAACAGTTTGATGCTAAAAATGGCGTGAACAGTGAGTTCAAAGCGGGCACTCTTTAAAAATTCGATTTAAGCAATAAGTTTGTTTCGACTTTCAGGAGTTGAAAGGCGTAAAGAGAACGAAAAGGCTTTTTGCCTCTTATTTCCTATCAAAATGAGGGCGAATGTAGAAAAACAAAATAGATTGAAGGAAAAAAAACAACAACAAAAAACAACAAACAAACAAAACCCAGGAGTGAACAAATTTTAGAATTTTAGAAGTCTGCACGGAAGGAAGGTCTTCTCATTCCATGCCCAGATAAAAGGAAACTAAAATCAGTGAACAATATCTAGAGAAAAAAAAAAGAAGAGGAAGACTGTAGAGATTTTAGAATATTAGTATCTGCCTTTAAATCTGATTTGTACTGAAGAGTTAGATTATTTAATTGTAAATTATATCATACAAGATCATATTTTTGGATTTGCTGTCATTTTTCTCGTATGTCCATCGTTGAGAGGTGGTGTTTTTTTTTTGTTTTTTTTTTGGGGGGGGGGGGACAGCGATGGAAAGATAAATAGTCATTTTCCACCGC
>JBCEWB010107753.1:0-11915 GCA_039654565.1 Peronia peronii | reverse complement strand
TGTGAACTATATGCCACAGTAAAGGTCAAGAAACGCTTAGTTTGGACAGAAAACGATATGGGGACCACATATAGGCCCCCAAGAACCCGGAAGTGGCTCTATTGGAACCCTTATAATTATGAGATGTAGGGAACAAAATTCGAGAAAAAGTATGCCCAGAAAGCCAGGAAGAGGCAATAAAAGACGCAGAAGTCATGAAGAGAGGGCTAGTACGTACAAAAAGGGTGTTTTGAGGCCAAAAGCCAAATAAAAAACTCCCCATGTCAGTTTTTCCGTGAAAAAAAAAACTTGTGTAGAAAGGCTCATACATAGCTTGAGGGATGCTGTTAATTAAAATATTATCATATCATGGAATATTTGAATAGAATAATAGTCTAAGTATTCATGTGAGATGTAGTGTTGGGGAAAGGAGAAAATGGTAAAGTGTACTGAGTAAACATTATCGGCACTGGTGTATGCCCAACTTGAAAAGTATCTTGAAAAGATCACCTGGCAGGGACACCTGACATAAATATGGGAATTTAATTGTGCCCTCAGGCATTGATCAATCGCTGTATCAATGATGTTTTTAACTGGATCTGTCAGTCCAACCCATTCCCGTGGTCCTCTTTTTATCAGATAAATTTCGCACAAAGTTCTGTTGATCTGTCTGAAGTTTGGCAAATCCAGAGAATCATTTGCAGGATATCTTTTGGTTTGATATTGAAAACAGTTGCAGCTTTCAAGGTATATACATATATATATTATTATTTTTTTTATATGTATTTTTACTTCTTAATGTTTTACTTCTTTATCAAGCATGAAAATTGTTATTTTCAAACCACCAGAAAGAGATTTATGGCTACAGGGAACAACTTATTGCAAGTTATAAGCTTAACAACCTCTATTTCGTTCTACTTTCAGGAAACAGCAAACATTTTCTTGCAGTTATCACCTGCCTACCTGCCTGTTTCCTCCTTACTACTTAGATTTACCTGTTATGCATGATCTACCTATTTACTGCCTACCTACTCTTTTACACAATTCCTTCCAGCCTGCCAAGTCATACACATACCAGCCCTCTACCCTATCGATCTGTCAGAAAAAAAAAAAAAAAAGTATAATATATCTATGTGTATGTGTTATATATGTATATATGAATAAATGTGTTGATAATAAATTGATGGCTTACGGATAGTGGCATTTATGCCATGTTATAAAAACATTTTAAAAAACGAAATAAAAAAATACATGTTTATGAAATGAAGAATAGTGGGTGCCTCAGGCAAAGGTGACAGAGTATAATGACTGGCATGACAAGGAACTTGTCGTCCTGTCAACAAATAAGGTCAAGCTATTTATTATGTTAGTTATTGGTCATGGAGGAACATATGCCTTCCATCTGAAAGTCAGAGCTTCAGAGTTCATGCTCATAACGCTATTTTTCAGCTTGAACTTCATGATCTAAGGCATATCTATTAGCAAATGAATATTTACATGTTAAGTGATGGTGAGTTGGGGCGGGTATATTTTTAGACATGTGCATGTGTGAAGTAGCAAGATTACCAACAGTGATGATTATGACTAAATCATGAGAAAAGAGTGTAAAATTAATGTCTACCCGAATTACATGTGTTATGCTGCAATTTCATCCTTGTCACAATTATTAGAGGCTGGCTGATAATCTTTGTAGGAGTTCATGTGTCAATGTTGCACATATGATAAGGAGAGAGGATGGATGGAGGACGTCAGGGGTGGTATTGATTTTAAATGTTTTTTTTTGTTGTTGGTGTTTTTTATGTTATTTTCATTCCCATTTCACAGCAGGTATTGTCTGCTAAAATATATCCTTCCCAAAATGACGCTGACCTAATAGAAATGTCAGAATTATATTTATGATAGCTTCTTTTTTTTTTTTCAGTTTCTTTTGCAGAACCACATATTCTCATCATGCTAGGGAAATAGAACGGGATTGTGTGACTCTTCCAGCTGTCTGAAACATTTTATTACATCTTCTGCACCTGAAAATAGTGGAGGTGAAAAGCATCTCCACCAGTTATAGTAGGAGACTCTCTATCAGTTGTCCAGCTTTGAGAGCCCAGGATGTTACACTCAGCCATTGCCCTGCAGTTGTGTGTGCTGGTGCTGTCAATATGTAGATGTTGTGCTGAAGGGTGAGTGTATCTGACATGTGATATCTTTATCTTCCTGGTCTTCTGGAGGAAAAAAGAAATAGGGAGAAAAATGGGAACAAGCAGAAATAGGGAAAGGATATGGTTGATGAAAGAAAATGTAAAACAGTGCTCTTGTCAAAAGACTATACCCCCTCTCCCCCTCACTCACCTTTTCCCTTTCATTTGACCTTCCATTTCTTTCCATAGATCTAGATTGGACAGTCTAAATCCATTGTCGTTTGGAAAAATCAGTTAGAAGTGAATTTGATATGGGCGAGTGAAAAAGTATTGCTTTGATAAAAAAGGAAGGAAACAATGATGCCAGAAAGATGTTCTCTTTCCTTTTTTCCAGGCCTTCTCTTACCATTCTGATATTCCTTTCTATTCAGTTCTCCTACTGGAGCAGTGCTAGGATTATAAAAATCAAATTTCTTTTTGAAATATATGGTCAGATAAGAGTTTGGAAAGGAAGTACTCTCTGTATAGCTGCTGAGAATTCATTGGCAGACTACAGAGGCCAAAAACAACTTTAATGGATCAGTGGTAATTGGGAACTGATAATTACATAAGTTGTAGGTGCCTTGTGTGACATTACAGCATTACTGGACAATCCCATGTGTGGTCTGTTAGTGACCAGTGCTTTGACTTTGTGAATCTGAAAAAAAAATGATCTAGTTTTGGTGTCACTGCAAGCCATGGCAGTCACACTGTTACAAGCCTCACTCTCCGTGCTCATGCTGGATGTTATACTGGCAAAGAGACAACTTTGATCCGTTGCGATTCCATGGCCACATCCGCCCATTCCTCCAGTCCACATTTTCCACCCTCCTTGATTCAGCCAGTAGTATATATCAAAATATTATCCTGGCTGGTATGTTACTATATAGTCTCTTCCCTCCCATATGCACACTTGGGGTCCAGGCAGCCAATTGTTACAATGACCTCAATGGACTGTGCGATTCATCTTGACTCTTTATTTGATGGTGTTTATCCTATATACTTTTGAGATGCAACCATCCATGACAATCCTTTTTTGATTCTGCCATGCCTGACTATGTTGATGGCAGGGTGAAAGGCATACCATGGTCTTAATGATGTAGCATCACAATATTAAGGTGTACTAAATATTTTTTTATTCTTTTCTTCCATCTGCAAGGTCATAGGATGACAGACCTAAAAATAATATTCAGAAAGCTGAGAAATCAGCATGACATTTGAAATGAATGGAAAAGAAAGAAATTAAAGAAAAAATGCATAGTCAGAAGAAATCTCCTATACTAGAAGAGGGCAGTGCTCATGGCAGTAAGACATCCTCTCATACCCTTTATTTTTTAATCCCTACACGCCTTGCTTGTCCTTGCTCACATCTTTCTTTTTTTTTTTTTTTTTTTCGCTCTCGCTTTTTATCTTTAGGAAGTTCTCAGTATATAGAAAGATATCAAAATGTCTCTGACTAAACAAATCAAGAAGAGAGAAACTAACAGGAAACCAAACCTTTTCTTTTGCTGTTATAAAAGCATGATTTCAAAGATATAGATATATCAGGTTACTGCATTGAAACAATGCTATTTGATTCAACTGGAATCTTGGTCCTGATTTTCATCTTCAGTTTCCAATTTGGCAGGCAGTTATCATGAACTGTGATAGAGCTACATGTTTATGTCATGTATGTGTTAAGTATATAGAATTATCGTGTAGTTATTTAATTTTTTTGTTTATTTATTTTTTATTCCTTGGTGAGCAGAGAATGGACTTTTGTAGCAGATCAGAAATTTTGATGAGCAAAAAAAGGAAAATGATTTTTACTGGAAGGATCTGGTTACTCCTTTCTTTTTATCTGGGAATTATTGTAAGGCAAAGTTGTCTTGATGACAAAGTAGTGGAATGATTAAACTGGAGTGAGCGATAGAAGAACTGTTGTGATACATAGTCTAGTAGTGGAATAATAACAATAATTTAATCAAACTTGATAGAAGAACTTTTGTAATACTTAGTTAAATGGAAACATGACGCATGGAGAGATGTTGGTAATATTGTTAAATGATGAAATAAAAAAAAAAATCAGTCAAATAGTCAAACCTGAGAGGAGGACTATTGTAGCAAATAGTTTAAATGTTGAGATTTTGAGTTAAAAGGACGAGTTTTTCAAATAATGCATACTTCAGTTGATGAGATATTGAGAGAAAAAAGTTATACATTTAATAATGGAGCCCTGAATAAATCAAATATGAGAGGAGCATCAGTGCATTATTGCATGGGTCGATTGAGCAAAACCGTTAAATAAGCTCTCTATTAAAATAATCAGATGTTGAATGCTGGGCCTTCTCCGTTTTGATATTAATTTTTTAGAACGTGACCCACCATTTATATGTATTTCTGATGAAAATGTCATTTTTTGTTTGAAGAATAAATAACTGCTTTAATTAAAGCAGAAACCATATTTTACAATTAATGAGCATGATTTACCCATGTTTTCAGTCAGTCATTGTTACATCACTTTCTTTCCTTTTTTTTTTTTTTTTATCTACTTGAAGCCTCTTTTTATAATATTACTGTTGCTTTTATTGCACATATGAATGAGGTCCTAGAAAGAAAGAGGCTTAAAAGATTTTTCAGATTTTTAAAAAAATTTTGTTCTCCTAATATTAGCATCTTTGTCCAGGCTTAAAAAGATTGTGAACCATCACTGGTTTGTAGCGTATCTACGCTATGGTGTATGGAGGCCTGCCCAGGGGCTGATATCAGGCTTTCTTGCTCAAGAGAATGGGATTTGAGCATCTGAAGAAAAAGATTTCACTACAAACATTTCTCGATTCTTGCGAAAAATCTCTCACAGGTGATTTTGTTGTTACTGAGAAACCAACAAAATTGAAGACAGCAACAGGACTTTAGACACGAATGCAATGGCACTAACTGATAACATGACAGTCCATACTTGATATGTCTATTCTCATCTTTCTATCTTTCTAGATCTATCTGTGCAGTGATGTCCCAATTTATTACATGACAGTCCCATGCTTGATTGTGTCAACTGTCATCTTTCCAGGTCTTTCTTTGCAATGATGCCCCAGGAATTCCACCCAGGCCAGCTGTACAACATTAGTGTGACATCTCACATGAATTTACGGAACCCCATCAAAGTTGTGGCTGAATTTGTTCATAGTACAACTGTTCTTTCTGCATCTGAATCTTTTAAGCCCGGTATGTTAATGCTTAGTTGTTCAACAAGATAGGTTGGAAAACACTAACATTTCTGATTGCTGCAGAGCAGTCCCAAGAAATAGTGGCACAGATGTAATAAGGTTAATTACATTGTGTGACTGAGTCCAAAAATTTCATTTTTTGTGACTGGTAATGTAGACATGTAATATACATACATTTTGAGATCCATCTGTACATAGGTAACCTAATAATATCTTGTTGAAGTCGTAGTGCACTAGGTGAAATCCCATTCCAATGCATGACATGGATCATTAATATATTCTAATATTAAACAAAACTAAGAAAGTCCTGTGTTTGTACTTTGTATAGGTGAAAAATCCGCTTTTTTCCCATATTTTTTTTGTAAAGTCTTGATAATCATATTATCGTCTCTCAAAATCTGAGGCATTAATGAATATTATATCTCTTTCCATCATTTTATGAGTCTGGTTACAGATGAATCTTGCATATTTTAACTGTAAAGAACTGACAATCCTACACTTTGTTTGCAGTTCCTAGACCAGTTACCCAATATGGTGAAATTTTATTTGAAATATGGTTCTACCCAGGATGAGAATAAACTTCTTGTTTTGTTTATTTCAGGTGAGACGAGGATTATGTCCTTGATGGTAGGTCTCACCCTTCAAGTTCTCACTGTTGTGTCTATATATATATGCCCTGTCATTTTAGAGATTTTTGTTGTGTTTTGTTTCCCATCATTTGAGATACTAGAATAAAAAAAGTAAAACTTACATTACTTGATATCTATGGTCCTGGGCATACATTCAGTACTCTTCCCAGTCTATTGGACTATTGGGCTGCTAGGGAATTTGTTGTACATTCACTGTATAGAATAAAGATGTACTTAATTTTTAAGTTGCATTATCCTGATGTTTGTGGTTTGCTAAGTTAGTGGTATCTATTTGTGTAGATCCCAGAGAATCTTCAGGAACAAGCATCTGTTGTCATGCGAACTGAAGGAGAAACTCAGTATTCAAATAAAGTTTCGGTTCAGTTCAATGGCCACAGATCAATGGTTTTATCAGAGACAGACAAGGCCATCTATAAACCAGGACAAACAGGTCAGAAACCTAGATGTTTTACTTTGAAATCATAGCACAGTGGTCTCCATCTACGAACCCGGTCACTGGGAGACAAGAAAAGCGGGCTCTTAGGCAGATGGGTTCTTAGGCGGATTGAAAAATTATGCAACCCGTCTGACCTTAGATTGTCTTCACTACTATGATTAGTTGATCGTTACCGTTAGTTAAAGATTTATCTATGCAAATAAGTACAGCCTTCTTCCCTGTGTCTATGTTATAGCAATTCCTGCTTTTTTAGCATATAATTACACCAATTACATTTAAACGCCGTGTCAGTTTTCATAACGGTATCATTGTTGAAAACATGATATTGCTATGCTACCCCGCGGATAATCGCACGAGTGACCCAAGTGTTTACAGACCGACCGAAGTAGCAGAACAGCTGACCAGCCAGGAGGCTAAACTTATTCCTCCTTATCCACAAAGCCGATCACAGGTGCTATCCCACGTGTTGTCAGACAAAGAAATGGTTACGTATTAGTCAACAACGTGGCCTGATTATGCAGTCATACATCAACCATCGCTTCCACTCCTTTGTCTACCTGTTCTCTCCACCACTGTCCCCATTTTACTGCACATCTAGCAGTGTGCATTTCTCTCAAGTGGACAGTATTATGTGGAATTATACCAAAAGTACTCAAGTGTCTTGGCCGGACACCGGGTTCTTAAGCGGATTTTTTTATTTGGGAGTGCCCAGAGCGGGTTCTTAGAGGGGCAAATTATAGAGGAAAAATTCCGTTTCACAGCAGAGGCGGGTTCTTAGGTGGACCGGGCTCTTAGGCAGAGGGTTCTTAGGCGGAGACTACTGTATTCATATCCCAGACTGTCTGCAAAAGTGATACATGTATTTTTTTATTGTTATTTTGAAAAGATCCAAAGAGATAAATTTCTTTTCTTCTCTTATTTTTTCATTTGTTAATTTCTCCTTAATTTAAAGGTAGACAAAAATATGGATAGAAACCATTTTGTTTTTAATTATAATGCATGAATGCTGTAAATTTGTTTGCAATGAAACTTAACGGTATTTTTCAGAATGTGATATTAATGTGAATAGTATGCCACAGAGATGACTTGGGTTATATAAGAAGTAGCTATTCCAGTATCACATTAGAACTGTCTCATATGAATTTTCTTTTTTTTTTTTTTGCTTTGTTTAGATGAAAGAACAGCTGAGATAGTCTCAACTTTTAAAAAGAGTGAAAGACCTTACAGAAAATTGATCAAGATGAAACAGATGGTAGACACTCATGATCCCAGTTACAGACACTTTCATTTCAAAGATATTTACAAATTCTCAGTAATTGGTCAAGGCATATCTCAAGACTTGTAGAATTACTGCAAGCAAAAGGGAGACTCATCTCATTCTTCTTCATGAAAGCTAGGACCTGTATTAATAATTTTGCATTTAGGCCTAGGAAAAACAAAACGCTTGAAGTTTTGATTGATATTTTGAGGGCTAAGAATTGCAAAAATATGCAAATTGCTAATGATAAGTTGATGGCAAGATTTTGAATTACATGGGTCTTGGAATTTGCTCATCAATAGATATGTTGATGGCTAGATTTATACAGGGTGGAACACAAAAAGAGGGACCAAAATAAAGACTTATTTTTTTTAGAGAAATTATTATTTCTTTTTCTTTTTCATGTGAGTTGCAGAGCAGACCTTTAATTTTTATCTGATACATAGATGGACTACTGCAAGCATTTTTCAGCGGAAGAGAGGACAAAGACTGTGGAACTGTGTTTTGCAACAAAGTCACCAACTCTTGTTCAGAGGCATTATCAATGCGAATACCCTGGGAAGAAAATTCCTCACCACTTGTGGGATGACTGTTTCAACTGATCCCTGACATCTTGAACATGAACCAGCATCCTCACTGTGAACTTTGTGCCATTATGGCCTTTGTTATTGTGAACACTTCCAGTGTTCTACCAAACATGTGACTGTATGCCTGTGGGGAATTCTTTGTTGCAAAATATAGTTCCGCAATCTTTGTTCTCTCTTCCACTGAAATGCTCGCAGTAGTCCATCTTGGTGTCAGATAAAAGTTACAGGTCTGCTCTGCAAGTCACCTGAAAAAGAAAAAGAAGTAATAATTTCTGTTATTATTTTTGTCCTTATTTTTGTCCCTCTTTTTGTATGCTGCCCTATAATTGCCACTTGATTTTTGATTGCTAGATTTATGATTGCAAATACATGTATTCACAAGCTGTCTCTCTAACTCTAGGGGAAGCAGATGTCTGAATTTGTTTTTTTTTTTTCTATTTTTTTGGTGAATCATTACAGTCCGCATTCGAATCATAAACATTGACAAGTTTCTAAGGCCTGTTACAACCCCACTGACAGTCTACATTGAGGTAAGTAGCTGTTGTATCAGATGTTAGTTTCAGGGAAAAGCTTGGCCTTGTCCCTCTTGCCCAGATTCAACCAGAAGTTTTTCTACTGGAATCTTATTTTTATTATTTTTTTATTTATTTATTTTTTTCTTTTTGCCTTAATACAAGTTAATAGTCAATGTGTCTTGCTCATATTTTTTAAGCTTGTGACAAATTTGGTGAAAGAGCCTGAAAATTATCAAGGTAGATCTGTTGTGCTTTTATAAGTAATCTGATGTGGTCAGTAATATTTTCATCATCCCTGTATCATCCTTGTTTTTTAGAACCCAATGGACTACAAAGTGGAAGAATTCAAGAACATCAGTTCCAGTACAGGTAGTTTATTTTTCTCATTCTGTATTTATTTCAGATCATGCAGTTTCTTGTCATATACTTTCCAGCTCACACTCTAAACTGGATTTACTTCACACTCTTTGTCTTCTCTGTTTTCCCCATCTCACCCTATTTTTCCATTCTAGATTTGATCCCTGTTACATATTCTCTCATCTTGTTTTAGTCATTCCATTTTACACCTGTATCTTACCCATGTTTCACAATCATTCATTGAAATTGCTCTCTTCACTTAATGTTCGCTCAATATTTGAAATGTTTTCTTGCCATTGTGTTTTTATTCATGAACTTGGTTTTTTTTGGTATTGTATCACATCACACATTGTACCATCCCCAGTTTAGCCATTCAACATCCATATCACATTTTTTCATTTGTATTTATCCAGGCCATTTCTTTTTCCATTTTTTTTTTTCTACAGGTGTGACTGAGAGAGAATTTCAACTGTCTGAGTACCCAACTGAAGGCAAATGGTCTATTCTTGTGATTGACAATGACGTTCCTGTGCACAGATCGAATTTTCAAGTCGAGGAGTTTGGTAAGGAATTCATGAAATTATGTTTGAAAAAAAACTTCATTTTTTGAAAAAGTATATAGCCTTTCCATTATTATGACCCCTAGTTGCTTATTCTCAGGACTGTAAATCTCACAGATTTCCTCGGATTTCAGATTTTGAAGTGCATTTTTAAAAATAGTTGACAAGAACTCCATGCTTTGTATTTCATAATATCTGTCATTTATTTTTTTTTAAAATGAATTCTTTGACTACTTTTCTCAAAAGCGTCAATTCTGTGAAGGGTCACAATCAGACCTAACACTGATTTAACGGCTTGTCGGGCAACCTCAGGGTCCATCGTTCTAATTGTTTTGGATGAACATATCATATTTTATATGCAACTTTGACTTGAACTAGTTATGAACATTTCCAGAGAGGAAATATTTCCAACAGAGGTGCCAAAAGCTTGTTGAGGCATTGATTCTCAGTTGCAAACCAAAAGTGATAATCAGCTAGGAAAATGACCATGCCCATTCTCTCCATCTCTAGACTTTCCAGTTGTTCAAAAGTACTAAGAATAAAGCAGGCAGTGGCATTCTTAGCCAAAATTTAAGTGACAGGACAGTTTAGACTTACATCTACCCATCACACATGGCTGTGATTTTATCGTATAAAAACATGGATCCAAAGTCAATAGTTCTGATGACAATAGGGACAATAACTTATCTGACCCACTGACATTTAGTCTGCTTTTTATGTTTCCATAATCTCCATTCTATTCCCTTCATTTTCATATAATTATGTACAGTTCAAGTTTACATAAAGCTTGAAATTGAGCAAGTAATGGCATGCAGCCATTTTGAAATGAGTTTAGATTCAAACAATTAGATAATCAAAAAGTTGTTAGTTAAATGTCATGACACAAACAGTAGTCCAGAATATTGATAGTTATAATGTCATTCATCCCAGATTTAACGATGTACACAGTATTGTGCTCGCTTTCGATTTCATCATGATTTTTTGGAGGAGAGTTTAAAGAAAACAAATGTTTTTCTGTGTTGTTTTTTTTCATTTTATTTCAAGGCATCAGAAATTAAAAAAGTAAAACATTTGATTACTTGATTTTGCCATCTGACTTGACATGTGCATCACAGACATGAACATTTATTTATTATTTCACAATCTAACTACACTATGAATGCATATCAAGTTTCATAAAGTGGGATAAGAGAAATCATTGAGTAGTATTACGTTTTTATATGAAAAGAAAAAAAGAATGACAGACAAGTCAAAACAGATATCCAATGAAAAAAATTACTCATTGTTGTATTTTATGGCATATTGCATAAAGAGGAGGGGAGAGGGGGGAGGTGAAGGGAGACTGATAGAAAGGATAGTACTCAGGAAATGACAGTGTACATTGTGTGAAACTGAACTTTCAGGGATTTTAAAGTTAGAATGTTAGAATGTCAAACCTTGGCAAGATTTATCACAGAATATTCTTTTTGAAGATGTGTAAATAACAGCCAATATCTTGAACAAATAAACAAGGAAATTTTGATTGATGGTGCTCAGTATATGCTGGAGAATCTTGTCTTAGAGATTTTTGTATATGGAAAGCACCAAAAATAAGCAGGAATTGTGCAGGTTTGCATGTCACAAGATCTCTGCACTTGGCTATATTTAGCAGGCTATTAATAGTTATTATTTTAGGAAGAAACTGTAAACCGTGACCACCTTATGTCCTCGCTCACTGGTGAAAGATAATATCACAAAAATATTGATGAAAGAAAATCTGAAGCATTTATGAATGTGTGAAGTAGATGGAATGGTCTAGCTTACTGCAATAAAGATAATCCTCACAATTTTTGTTAGATGTATCTTTCTGTTTTTAATTTTGTGTCAGATGGTGAAAAAAAAATTTTGTGACAAACAAATGGAGAAATTATTATTCCCTTTCAAATTATTCATTTTGATCTTCTGTGACTGAAAATGATAAAAAAAAGTCAGTGCTGGACATTATTAACCTTTTCAACCTTGGTCACCTGTGCCAGAAAAACCCCTATCCCTGATCTTCTGTTCAGAGAACACACATTTCTCATTTCATGTTCAATATCTTTTGTAACCACAAGCCTCAAACACGATCATGGAGGCACCATAGTCCTAAATGTCCTTGCCCCAAAGCGACCTATTAGATCTATTTTTAACTGTAGTGGACGCATAGGACTGGGGTAA
>JBCEWB010107742.1:0-11916 GCA_039654565.1 Peronia peronii | reverse complement strand
AGATAGATAGATAGATAGATAGATAGATAGATAGATAGATAGATAGATAGATAGATAGACAGACAGATAGATAGATTGCTAACAGTTTTATTTACACTGCTTTGTCGATAGAAGAGTGTATGTTATAGTCATTTCTTCCTATAAATTACTAAAAATGTTGTTTATACTCTTTTCAAGAGATATATTGACAGAGAAATGTACACATTATAGTAAAATCTTTATATAAATTACTCAGATTTTCTTTTATGGATCTGACTATTATGATCAATTGCGGCGAGGAAAGTATAGTCATTTCTTCAAACACATGATTTTGTTTTAGTCAGTGCTGCACATAACGACTAAAATTTTGGCCCATTCGTTGACTTAGTGCTACTGATAGAACTGTGTGCTTTATAGCCATTTCTTTAAAATTATAAATATAGACTATATTATAGCGCTTCTTGTTATACATTACTCAAACGTTCAATTAAATTTACTCTTACTGAATTTTTGGTATATTGGTTATCGATAAAAATCTGTACTTTGTAGTCGCTTCTGTCTATTATAGATTGCAATTTTGACATTTCTTCATACACATTGCTTAAAATTTCATTTATAATCAGTCTTATATTGACGTTGAATGTTTGTAAGAGCGGCTTGCCAAAGGGTTAACAGTCACACCCTGTGTCGTACTTCAGACATTTCAGGTCCCAGTGTTATCTGACCACACTAAGCCTTTATCTCACACTCTGTAGGCCGCGCGATTTATCTCCCTATTATGTATTAGACAACCATTGTGAGAAAAGCATCGAGCTTTCTTCGAGTTGAAAAAATGTGCTGTGAAATTTATCATTTGAAACAGGAAGTTCTATAATAATCCAAAGGGCCAGTAAAACAGTAAAAAGTATAGGATATCTATGTATCTGTCGGTCAGCCGGTCCTTCTGTCTGTCTGTCTGTCTGTCTGACTGTCTGTCTGTCTGTCTGTCTGTCTGTCTGTCTGACTGTCTGTCTGTCTGACTGTCTGTCTGTCTGACTGTCTGTTTGTCTGTCTGTCTATTCGACCTATGTAAGTTCTATCTGTCAGTCTATGTATATGTTTGTCTGTGTTTTCCGTCCGACCATCAAAGAACAGGTTATTGTATTACTGTATGTTATAAATCAGCGATTTCATGAAAAAGTTCGTTTTTGAATACAATAGTAAATAGAATATTCCATGAACTAGTCCATCTTTGAAAAAGCCCAAACTGAATTAAAATAGTACAGGCTAAATGCCAAAATGCTGCCTTATATAACGAATCGAAAATCTGTGTAACGGTCTCAATTTAAATTTAAAAAAAAAAAGACAAGTATATTGAACACTGTGTTTCATTGTACAGTTGTATTCAAGTTCTTGAAATGGGTCCGAACGTGTATAAAATGGCAGGTTACATTCACCAGGAAGCGCATGGAATTGTCCGAACATAAGAACATAAGTTAACACTTTAAGTTAACATTAAGTACGAAAGTCCATAAAAGCCAAGATTTATACGTTTTTATACTAATGTCTAATTATCCTAAGGTTAGAGTAGATACTCTTGAGTGAAGCTTTGACACAAATATTTAGATTTTAATGTAAGACTTTTTCACTTGTTGTAGTGACCCCGGCCTAGCGATTGGGCCGCCGGTCTCGGGATCTTTAATCCCGGGTTCGAATCCTGACAGGATTCGACATTGGGAAAGACATTTTTATTGCATACATTTCCTGACTCGATCCAGGTTAAAATGGGGACCCGACTATAAATGGTGAATGATATTATTACATTGATAAGGTTTAGGCAGGGCGCCTAAGGCAGTCCCCTTAATGTATGTTTCCCAGAGATCCGAAAGCATCTGTGAGTGTTTCCACTGAGTCTGTCGGTGTAAAAATAGATTATAAATCCCTTAGTTCTTGTACACTGTATGGGGATAGGCGGTGTGTAAATGCTATTTATTATTATTGTCCTTTATCTGACACAAGATGGGCCATGAAACGTTACTATACAGGCCATGTTAGTGCACCGAATGGAAAGGTTTAAACAATAGATTGAAAACATTATCCTCCACATGACTGAATTTAAATAAAATTAAAAAAAAAAAAAAAAGATTCAGTCCAGATCGAAGACAATATAATAGAAGAAATATGAAACAGCAAATTCGTGGGAAAAAAATAAATCAAGCTCAGGTAAAAGTATAGATTAAATACACTGCAACATTATTATATGAGATGCTTGAAAGTGGTTCCTACTTATAATTTAATATACACAATATACTAGAAGTTTATTAAAGCAACCAGGCAGTTCGTGAAAAAGTCCGAACTTTAAGTAAAATTAATAATAGATTGAGCATAGTATAACATTATTAACAAAGAACTAGCAAACGATTCAGGCAGTGATCATGGAAAGCTACCTTTCAAGCATACGTTCTAAACACCCGCACGATGTCTATTCAACAATTTCAATTGCTATGGCACCGCACCGTAAAGAATTTACCGATTCACAGTGAAAACGAATAGGATTCAAATATCAGTTTCCTCATTGCGTCGTCGGAACCATAGATCACAACTTCCATTCAGCCATTTTCTTTTCACGATTGAGAGGTGATTAAGAAAAAGAAATGAATACATTATGAAAAATGGCAATGTCTATCCATGAAAAAAGGGCCTTACATGAGCGATCCTCTTTATGTTGGCGTCAAAATCCTATCCCGGCTTAACACATCGAGATTCAGGACTTTGTCGAACATTTCGTCACTTTAGAGTCAAAGAAGCCTATCAATATAATGACGCATCCAGTAATTGGATCAAGAAATTTAAACCTCTCGGTCTGTGATAAAGTAATACAGCAAGATTTCTAATTTTATATAATTACTTGTACCTTAGGAAGACAAAGAGTCCTTATTTTGTGTAGAAACAAATGCAAAAGTGCACTTTTTTGTGGTGCCCTTGGCAGTAAACTGGGAAATTTTGGATAGGACCTTTTTGCCTCTTTAGGCTGGTGAGTTGTCAAGCCCTTAAAAAGTTGCTAGATCGAATAATCTACCAACGTTATACTATGTTGTAACAATCGGTAGTGATTCTCGTTTGACTTAGTCTTGGTGAGATTATGTACAAATGGAAAACTTGCATTCATGACAGTCCAGTTCCTTCTTTCTCCTAATATTATGGCTCTTTAGGAACTTGCTGAATGTTTAACAGTTGTCGTATGAAAGCAAAGTTTTGAACGACCTCTGCTTAAAAATAGCTTTCTGTCTAGGATCTCTCAACATCTCCAAAATATAAAATCAGATAACACCTATATAGTAGTGACCCTAATGAGTCTTGAAATCCATCTCAGGTACCACTCTGTATTTCATACTGGGTTACTGTGACAAAAGTTGTTCGTTTATTATTTCATCACAAGTAGAGCATCTTTAGATTGATAATTTTAGTTTTCTTCCTCACAGGACATTGCCAAATATATGCTGTTTCTATCTTGAGTGAAATAAATTCAAAATTTGACACAAAGTATACATACAATACGTTTGAAAACTTCTACTGAGGAGCAAAACGGAAAATGGTTTTTAAGTGTTGTATGTCACGATATTATCAAAGGACTGCAACATTCTGTCACAGCGTCGCATAGTAATAATAATAATAATAATAGAGAGCATTTATATAGCGCTTATCCCCGTACAGTACAGGCTCTAAGCGCTTTACAATCTATTAATGTATTGTACATTAATGGCATATACAATGTAATCAGAATTGAAATGCTCATTATATAACTGATTTTCTCAGTCTCCACTGGTTTGCCCAAAACCAGAAAGAGCTGACCATTATAAATGAGCAAAGAACACGATGCAAAAAGACAATACTTGACAAATCAGACAGAAGTAGTTACATTGCCTATCATGTGTAGATATCGCAAATGCCATGCCCATAAAACATGAGTGCATTGTCAGGAAAGCCACTGGAGGGGAGGACAGCCAACCTAAGTACTTATCACTGCACTGGGGTACCAGTGTAGAATACAGATTGTTTTAACCCTGTGCAGACTCGACAAAAGCCACAGTAGTAGTATTAGTAGTAATAGAAAGAGTTGTAGTAACAGTAGCAGCAGCAGCAGCAGCAGCAGTAGTAGTAGTAGTAGTAGTAGTAGTAGTAGTAGTAGTAGTAGTAGTAGTAATAGTAGTAGTTGTACTTGTAATAGTTGTAGTAGTAGTTGTAGTAAATTGTAAATGATACCAGCAACAGTGGTAGTAGTAGTAGTTGTAGTTGTAGTATCTGTAGTCGTAGTTGTTGTAGTAGTAATAGTAGTAGTAGTGGTGGTAGTAGCAGTAGTGGTGGTAGTGGTAGTAGTAGCAGTTGTAATAGTAGTAATACTTGTTGTTGTTGTTGTAATAGTAGTAGTTGTTGTGATATAATAATAGTAGTAGTTGTTGTGGTAGTTGTAAAAGTAGTAGTAGTAGTAGAAATTGTAGTAGTAGTATTAAGAGGAGGAGGAGGAGTAATAGTAGTAGCCCTAAAAGGAGGAATAGAAGTACATGTAAAATATAGCAGTATAAACTGAATAATCGTACAACATTTCACTGTGCGACTGATTCTTGCTGGGGCCCCTAACACACAAAATTTGTTCCCCATGCAATCGCTCAACCGTAGACATGTCAACTCCCTATTCTGTGTCATGAACATGCCTGTTTTTTAAGCAGGTGGAAATCGTAGTCCTACTTACATCAAGAGAACACAGGCGATCAAGCCGTAATTTGTTCAGTCGACCAGATCCCGACTTGGGCGCTTTGTTCGACTCTCTATTGTGTGACAGGCATTGTGAAAAGGCAAAAAAAAAAAAAAAAAGAAAAAAAAAAGGAAAAAAGAAAAAAAAAGGCAAAAAAAAAAAATTAAAAGAAAGAGAGAGAGAGAGACGGAAAGAGAGAAAGAACAGAAGGAAAGGAAAGAAAAGGTTAAAAGAAAACTTGTTTTTACAAAGGAATTTTAAATAGCGAAAAGAAAAAAAAATGTGTTACAAAATTATAATATAATAATAATAATGATAATAACAATAGTAATAATAATTCAAACAAATAAGCAATTTAACAAATAAAACAGAAAAAAATGGCATTCAAGACGATTTTTTTCCCAGAAATTTTCATTTAACATGTTTCAAATACAAAAGAGCACACAATACTGATTTTGTTTTCTTCCTTCTTCACGTTGCTTGTTGACGCTGCATGTGCATAGCAAAGCGGAAATGATTCGGCTGTCTGAAAAACAATGGTTTTTGGCCCAGTGACATTCTGTTCTTATTGTTCTGTTACATCATGAGGTAGTGGCGTTTTTGGCTTCGCTGTGGGCATTCCTTTGAGGGGTGGGTACTCTTTTTTTTCTTCTCCCGTACTATCACAATAGTTCATATTCGACTAAGCAAAAACCTGGAAATCCCAGTCGGAGTGTTTCTACCCCCTGCTAAAATAGAATACTCACTGATCTTTGTTATTGCTCCATCACGAGATCCGAGAACAATTGTCACCGATCCCATGCATATTTTATGTGCTTTTCTATGTCAATGATAGTGAACAGTTTGGAATGTTTGTACCCCCCTATTAAAGCTAGACGGGGATTTCCAGCCGTTCACCCGGTCAGAACAAATCTGTCAGGAGACAACTTGGAAAATGTAATGCCTTTAATGACCATTATGATCTGTCTTTAATGTTCTTTTGTCGGGCTCAATGTTTAGAAAGAAGATGATACTGCGGTAACATTTCTTCTTCCTTCAAACTAATTCCAGATCATACCCGACAGCGGGGGCGATTGCAATTTGTTAACTTCTATATTGCAAAGATCTGTATATAAATGAGCAAAGAACACGATGCAAAAAGATAATACTTGACAAATCAATACAACACTTAAAAAAAACATTTTCCGTTTATTCCTCAGTGGAAGTTTTCAGATGTATTGTATGTGTACTTTGTGTCAACTTTTGAATTTATGCCATTTAGATACAAATAAAATATATTTCACAATCTCTTGTGGGGGAAGAAAACTAAAAATATCCATCTAAGGACGTCCTACTCTAGGTGAAATGGCTGTGGAGTCTGTGACCTAGTGGTGTGGTATTCGGCCTCAGGATCAAAAGTTTAGGAGTCAAACCCTAGTGATATGACGATATTTTGTCTACAATTTACACACATTTTTTTCTTACTCGAGCCAGGTTAAAATGGATAAACGACACTAGACAAAGAAAGTTATAGTTAGACTTGTAAGGATTGGAGCTCATTTACTGGCAGCCGCGTTGATATTTTTCAACAAGCTGAATACTTTTATGAAAACTTTACATTGGATTTGTTGGAGCAAAAACAGCTTGTAAAGCTCGAAAGCCTGATCTGTAGGGCATAAACTGAATGTTATCAGTTATTATTATTGTGATAACTTTACTTACCAGAGTTTAGAAACTTGTCTTCAAATTATATATTCTTCATTACATCACACTAGGAAATGTAACACCTAACACAGCACCTTATTTCATCTATACATCTGGACTAAATCGACCTCCAAAGCCTAAAGTCATTGAATTCGCCAACTTCCGTTTTTCGTTATCTCGCTGACAAGTCACAAGGCGAGAACATGGCGGACAGACATGCAGATAACATTATTGGTTCTCAGTGGCATCATTCTGTTTCGGTATCAGTTGGAAAAAAATATAGATCTAGAGAAAAAAGAAATGACCTTAGTGTGTTCAGACTTGGGCCTAATATACAGGGTGTCCATAACGTCTCTTTACAATTTTAAAAAACAATTACAAAGGCAATTGGCACGATTTGTTAACTAGATTTATTCTAGTGTAATCAGTGCTTGTCAAAGATTTTTTTACCTCATTTAATACTCCTCTATGTTGCACGAAGCACATCAAGACGGCACTCGATTTCTTTCCAGTTCCGTGTAGCATTGATCGAACATGGAAAGAAATCGAGTACCGTTTTGATGTGCTTCGTGCAACTAATGGTGCCCATAAAGAGTGTATTAAATGAGGTTAAAAAAAAAAAATGACAACCATTGATTACATTAGAATAAATCTAGTTAACACATCCTGCCAACTGCCTTTGTAATAAATTTTCAAAATTGTAAAGAGACTTTATGGACACCCTTAAATATATCATGCTGTTCAGCTCACCGCTCTTCAAATATTTATTTGTTTCAGTTAACTGCAAACAATTTTAAGGCCATTTTATTCTTTTTTGTTTGCTTGTTTTTTTCTTTCTGGTTTTGTTTTGTTTTTGTCATGATTAAAAAAATAAATAAATAAAAAGGAGATCCAACCTTAGCATTTTCTGGCCTAGGCTTTCTACTTCATGACGAAACTCTGTCCTGCTATTTACCGCTGTCAAAAGATGAAGTGCATATTATTTGTTTATTGCAGAAATTTTAACTCTAATAGACCGGATGCAGCTTTTAAAAGGAATGAAATTATCTTTATATCACTCTAAAGCAATGTTAAACGTGAAACTATTCACGTTCAGTATTTTATATAACGTGCTGACTATTAGCGACCAGTAAAAGTATGTACTTCATGGTCATTTTTTTTTTTTGGGGGGGGGGGGGGCGGGGGAGGGATGAGGGGGATGTTTGTTTTTTTGTGTTAATTTTTTTTTTAATTTTGTTTGTTTGTTTATTTTGGTGTTGTTGTTTTTTTAATTACTCAAAGATTTAGTCACTGTCAATCGTAATAAGCTTTGGATCATATTTAATATTGTTACACTGGCTTCCAGCCGATTAATGTTATATTACCCCCCAAAAAAAATATCGTAATTTTGCTTTGCGTGTTTCCATAGAAAGACTTGCTTTTTATCACAATAGATTACATCTCTAGCCGTGTACCGGTGTCAGTGACATGTTTGGTAGTTACAGATATTATAAGCTTTTCAGCTTCTATAAAAAGAAAAAAAGATAAATAAAACAAAAAATAATTTATAAAAAGCAACAACAACAACAAAACAAAAACGAAAATAAGTTTTAAAAAACGAAAACAAAACAAAACAAAAACTTACCTTTACATTTCTACACCGAAATGGGAAAATAGATTACAATTCTGCGCTTTTCTTATGTAACACTGCATTGTGAAATTAAATTAAAACTGACAATGTGATACCGAATACAATAGAATTATTGTTGGTAACATGAGTTTCTCATTTGCAAAACTTTTGGAGCCTATGATTCACAAATCATTAGAAAATAACTTTCCGTACAGACTGGCGCCTCTAAGGCGACTGAGACCGTGGGGTGGAAAATAATGAAGTTAAAGTTTGATTACGTGCATAAAACTTTGTGGTTAATGTTTCTCTGATATTTCTTTACAATTGTTCGCTCAGCCGTGATGGTGATTATTGGGTAGACTATAGTTAGACGCTGTGTCATTTGTTATACTGTTTTTGCATGTCCGTCAGAACATAGTTGTTTATGGTTTTGAAATGTTCTAGTTGGACGTGAGAAAAGTATTGATCCTAAAGTGGATTTCCTACTGTGACAATAGAAAGAGATTACAAAAGACCGAACCAAAAAAAAATAAATTATAATTTGTAGCATATCCATTAGTGTATATCTATACTTCCAAATACTGTATTTGCTACTTTCTGGAAATTTCAGTCACACCACTTTGTATCCAGATATGATATGATAGAAAATGAAATAATAGAAAATAGAATAAAATAACAAATTAAGTAAAAGATAAATAAAATCAAAAAGTAACGAAAGGACGAAAAAGAAAAGGAAAAAGGAGAAGAGGAGGGAGAATATAGAAAACTACAACATATAGGAAGAAACCTCACCTAGGCAGTCTAGCAGTCTTTCCTGGTCAACAGTTCCAATCCAATTCACAGAAAGTATGAGCGGAGACAAAGATATGTGTGACTTTTGCAACGGAATGGGCAGGAATACAGTCTGTGATGCAATGAACTAGTGTCTAGTCTATCTCACACATGGAGCGTCAGGTGCTTGGTCTAAGGACAGAAGGGAGGAAAGCGAAATCTTTCTCTGTGTGCGACACGGCGAACGGCTTTCAACATTCCCTTACTGGATCAGTCTAGTTTAAATGACTACATTAACCATCGGAGGGCCACATTTCTGGAAGAGAGGGGGGCGATCCGACTGGCGATCTCTCACGTTGTTTTTTCTTAAGCCACCCAGCCTGAGGGAGGGGCGACGCGACGCCGAGTTGGAAGCTAAGCTTGAATGAGCTGCATTGCTGATCCTTGCCTGCCCACTAAGGGAGGGTTACCATCGTCCGTCCCTTCCCCTTACATGTTATTACACATTACTTTTTATTATTCTAATTATATCGCACACTCCCTCCATTCTTTCCACGGGGTCACTACGAATGGGATTATAAACCACGCTTTCCCGGATATGTACCCTATGAAGAAGCAGAAAGGCGTTTCGAAGGTTATCAAACTTTAATAGACAAGTACCCTTTGAACGAGGCAAAGACGTCCACGAAATACATGTACAAATGCACCATGTTTTCACAGACAGACCCTCCCAACGGGGCAAAAGCGTTCAGAGAGAACCATGTTTTCACAAACAAGTACCCGCCGACGACTCCTGGGCTGGGGTAAGGGCGTTTTGGGGATTATCAAGCTTTGTCTGACAGGTACTCTTTGAATAAGACATAAAATGTTTCCAGGTTCATCAAACTTTACTTGATGGATACTCTTCGAATGTCTTTTCGAGGATTATCGAGCTTTGTCACTCAGGTATATTTTCATTGGGACATAGGGCACTTCAAAGATTATTAGACATTGTCATTGCACTTTATCTTTTAAAACTGAATGTGGTTTTTGAAGAAAAAAGGAGGCGTTCTGAGTTTTCTAAACAGCTATCCTTTGAGTGAGGCAACAGACGCTTTAAGTATTATCAAACTTTACCACTCGGGTACTGTTTGGATGCGGAAAATTGTCTCGATGATTATCCGACGTTATCAAACAGTAATCTTTTGAATGAGGCAAAACACATTTTGAGGATTATCAAACTTTGTCATTCGAGGCCTTTTGAAAGAGGCAAGGGTGTCTTGAGACGTTTTAAAGAAAATCATTATTATTACTTGAAGTTATTAATCCTCTACTTGATTGTGTGTTTATTTTATTAAAAGGTTCAGATTTTGGATTCTTAAAAGATGAGGCTTCGAATTTTGAACTTACATTTGAGTTAATAACATTACGAAAATGAAAAAAAAAAGAAAATCAGAAGATGCATGGATCTTTGCAGTTGTTTTTACTGAACTGCTTTCTTTCTTTTGTTATTTTTTATTATTTTTTTTTTTTTAGCTGTTTTTATTTTTTCCAAACTTAAAATTCTTTCTTTACTGGTGAGAAAGAAAAAAAAGCGAAAACAGCAATTAGAACAAGCAAAACAGCAACAACAAGAAAGCTCACAACAATAACACCACCACCACCAACAACAACAACAACAAAACATTATGGAGGGCGAGGCCGTACGAAGTGAGAACCTCTCTACAGGTCCTGCCGTATACGGCGACTAGGAGGGCTCCGGACCTGATCAAGTCAAGGCTCAGTGCC
Organism: Peronia peronii; assembly: GCA_039654565.1. Lineage (NCBI taxonomy): Eukaryota > Metazoa > Mollusca > Gastropoda > Systellommatophora > Onchidiidae > Peronia > Peronia peronii. Next base: position 1,375 of record JBCEWB010107742.1, on the reverse strand, counting down.
TTCTTTCTTATCTCCCAAAGCCTTGGGTACAGAACTGTTGTTTGGGTGTGTATCACTAAAAGAGAACCAAAACATATTAAATATATAACGTATACAGACCCGATTTATGGAATCTGCTTCAGTGATCTTTCTTTGGCTGGCATGTTGTTTAGGACTTGCTATGGGTTACTGAACATGAGTTACAGATTCTTATTCATAAGCGGGCCATGCACTTCCATGCCGACATGAACTATCAGCATCTTCAAGTTGATTACACAAATGGATTTGGTAGTGTATGAAAATCGGCGGTTTGAACCAGGCAGTAATTCATGCTCAGATCAATAGTTGGCTCGTCATGCCTTTATGGTGGAAGAAATCTGCAAGCCTCCCCCACCGATCCTTTATAACGGAGACACACTGTTTTCAAAATTCCTTAATATTGACTTCGTTGTCAAGCGAATCAGATGACATAAACTACCAGCGATTGGATATCACACAAGAAAGTTTTGTAGGGAAAGGTTCATATCGTGTGATTGCTAATAGATGCTATTTTGTTCGTGTGATCTGCTTGGATTAGGTTTAAATAAATAAATAAATAGATACATAAATAAATAAGTAAATAAATAAATAAAAATTAACAGAGGAAGATAGAACATCAAAACACACAATGGTGAGACTCATTCCAACAAGCATAAAATTTGTTATTTGCTTTAATGATACTTTATCGCCGACCCCTGTCTTCTGGACCAGGCCAGACAAAAAAAGTGTCATCCGTTCCTGATAGACCGATAACAAATGCTATGATTTGAAGGAGTCATATGAATGACGTCGAGAGATTTAATGGGATCTGAGGGGGTCAAAGGGAAGGGACGGGGAGGAGCACGGGGAAGTACTTGAAATACAGATGATGACTGGATCCTTTTTATTCTGTTTTGGTGTCCGTCCAGCCGTGCCTCAGATATGGAGTTATCAAATATTGATCTCCCACAAGCTTATTTAACCCTAACATTCTTAGTGGGAACTGAGGATTGAGGACGAGACATTCAATAACTGTGGTTTAACCACCTGTTCAGAACTGACAAGGGCAGTACAAGACGAAAATATCTTTCCATCAATAAACAGACTATAATTCTGTTGCTTGGGAAATAGTTGATCTCATTTCAGTACAAAGTATAGTGAGTAGACAAGCCAGTGAGACGTTTATAGGGTTAAGGACCAGACGGAGTAATGGCAAATAGAGAATTAAGTATACATACGTACATATTAGGCACAGAATCAATCAAATAGACAGACATTCAAATTGATACGTAGACAGATTTATAGATGGATAGATAGATAGATAGATAGATAGATAGATAGATAGATAGATAGATAGATAGACAGATAGATAGATAGA
>JBCEWB010107731.1:0-11916 GCA_039654565.1 Peronia peronii | reverse complement strand
GCAAGTAAATCTATGTTCTGTAACAAAAGTGAGGTTGGAATGGGGTCAAGGGAACATGACTTTGGTGGGGATGTGATCACATAAGAAACTGTTAAGATCTTTTATTAAACAGTAATGAGTATTCGTTTCACTTTCTAAATATAACAGATCTATCATAAAATTAGAATTTTCGTTAGACATAAACTTTTCGTTAGAAACATAAACAGGATAAAGACTTGATTTTTCTTTAGGATTTTCTAAAGCGAAAACATTTATGGATAAATTGTTTTTCTTTTCTACGTTTGCCATATCCTTGATCTTTACAGGGTAATCTATTCCAGTCATATCTATAGTACCTTCGTATTTTTCATAATTAGATACTCTTTCTTTATGAACTTTAACAGTATATAGTTTTGATAAGATGGACCATAAGAAACATTTGTGATCTGTATTTCTAACGTTTATAATATTACTGGATTTAAATTGCAAAGGAATATAAGATGAAGCTTTTAGACAACTAACTTTAATTTGTTTAACTTCTACTTCTGTGATTTTATCAAATACAAATCCACTACCTCTTTCTTGGTAGGAATCAACCCATGAATTAAATTTACTATTTAGTTTTTTTATAATACTTATCAATATTATTCTTTGAAAGTATAGTTTCTATTGGATGAGAATAATAAGCATCAACTATATCAAATGCTAAAGGTGTTCTAAATTCGCATTTAAAAATCATTTTAAGTTTAACAGAGAAAGTATCTATTTTTATTTTGTCTTTAAGTTGAGTAATATATTTATTAGAATTCTCTTCATTAATATCGTTAATCATAACGTCACGAATAATATCTTTGAAATTTTAGTGACCATTTTGTATTAATATTTTTTTAATAATTATATTTTAAAAATATTTTTTCCAATAGTTGGGATTTCTTTCAATAACTCTTGATAAGCTTTTTTATATTTTTCTTTGTTTCTTATGTAATGGTTATGTTTCATCTCTTTCATACAGTCCTTACATTTAGCTTTATGACCATCTGGAGAATTACTATCTTTATAAAATAAATAAATAGATTTTTTAACAAAGCAAGTGTTGCAAACTTTCTCCATTTTATTTGGTACAATTTAATGTGTAGATACCTGCGAACTAAATTCGCTATCTGTGAACTAAATTCGCAATCACCGCTTGAAAACTTTTCCTTTCTGATAATTCTTTTAGTACACACAAACATATATGTCCACACATAACTGTATTAGGGTCTTGTATTTGATCTGAATTGTAGGAGATATCACCAGGAACTTTTCTAAGGTAATTAATAATTTCTAGAGGAGGTTGGGTTCCATAACTGTCAAAATAAATATTGTTATTATAATTTCTATTGCTAAAATCCCTATTGCTAAAATCTCTATATCATGTTACCCAATGAGTGCCTCCTTTTCTACCATTGTATAAATTTAGTATTCCACATTCTTTTTTCCTTGTTTTTTTTTTTTTTTAGGTAATTCGTCTCTTAGGAAAACCCCTCTAAAATCAGGTATATCTAACTCTTTAACAAGATCTAAAATATCGAAGTTTGACAGTGAATCGAAGTTTGATCACGAATTAATGTTGGTTAATGACAATTTTAATGTTACAAATGGACAATGTCTATAAAATATACTGCGTAAAAAGCAAACGGGAACCAGAAACTGATGACATTCAACAAGTTAAAAGAAAGAATAATAGAGATATGCTAAGAGGAATCTGTAAAGTTTGTGGTTCTAAAAAGACACAATTTATCTCTGTAAAATAACGGGGCTTGTGAATTCTTTGATTAACAATTTACCAATAGAGTTGCATCTTCCCGGATATAATTTTGCTGGTCCTGGGACAAAACTTAATAAACTCTTGAATCCGGACCATACTCCGAAACCATGGAGCAGGCCGATCAACAGTGTAGATGAAGCTGCTATGCATCTTGATATCTGTCATCTACAAAATAATGACACTAAAACAAGGAATAAAGTTTGTGATAAAGATATGATAACAGAATTAGATAATATTAATAATCCTAGTTTAAGAGAAAAGATAGATAGTAAATTAATTAAAAGTATAATTAAAATAAAAAGCAAAACTTGGTATGGGAGTAAAAAAAGTAAAATCAGATATTTTTAATACCTGTTCCTAAGATATTATATAGTAATTGCTTAGACTCTGGTGTAAGTGTATTTGATTGTTTAATAGGATCTATAATTTGTTTATTTTGTTTAAATATTTTATCAACTATAAAGTTATCAGCTGCTTTCTTTCCTGCACTTACCGCTGCATTTTTAGCTACTGGTACAGCTACATCTTTAACTAAACTAGAAGGAAAAATCTTAGCTGTTTCACTTGTTACTGCTGAAATAATAGAATCGAATAATCCATTACCATGATTTTCTTTTTCCCTTTTAGGAATCCATTTTCTTTTTATTACAAGCATTTTATTATGTTAATTTGGACTAGTCTAAGCTATTTTAGATTGTAGAATTTGATATTGGTGTGATGTTATAATTTTCTGCCTTAGTAATTCATCAGAGATACTTACAAGTTCATAAATTACGCCAGTATTACCTACTTCCTTACTTGCCAATAACAAACTCATTCTAAAAACTAGAGCATTCGGATCTGATGGAAGAATTATTACTCCTGACCATGTTAAACTTTTACTTTTTTCCATATATGTTTTATTATTTCATTATATGTTTTACCTCTACTAGATGTAGGAAAACGACTATTAGGATCATTGTTTTGCCTCATAGCATTAGTACTTTTAAGAATATCTAAATAAGTTTCTAGATCACTGTCAAGGTAATTCTGTGGGTCATTACTAGTTATTAATTCCCATAAGCCTTGTGTTCCTTTATAAGTACTATCGTCAGTTATAACATCATCATCATTAACTGTTATTTCTTTGTTACCAATATAAAGTTTGTTATCTTTAGAATGAATTCCAAATATTTTATCAGAATCAGTTTTAGTTAAATATTGATATAAATACCGTGTAGCTGTTGGCCCAAAGGTCGTCATTTGTGAACCTTCTGCAGAGGGCGTCCTCTCTATTGCTTGTTGTGCAGATAAAATAATAGGTAAATTTTTAAGAGGAGCCAATCCAGTTTCAATAGCTTTCTTTGTTTCTTCTGATGCTTTAGCACAAGCCTCAATTATAGGTGAAAATATTTTTGTAAATTCTCTCTTAAGTTCTATATCACCAGTTCTGTCCTTTAAGCTATTAGCCTGAATCGCTTTTTTGTTCTCAAACTAATTGTTCTCTTTCATATGGATCACTTATTTTCAGAAATGACACTTTTTAATAATTAATTTTTATTGTAATCAATTCTTATTGTAATAACTGATCTTATTGTGACATTTAATCTTATTTTAACATTTAATATTTATTCTTTTTATAATTTTGATTTTTGTAAAAAATCTTTTCACTTTTGCAAAGTATCTTGTTTACCATTTTGCTACGACTTGCGGACTAACCTTTTTACTCTTAATCTCTTTTTTCATATCTCTAAATTTATTTTCTTCTTCTAGATTTAATTTAAACTCCTCTTTAGAAATTTTACCATCATCAATAGCTTTAGAAATATGATTATGTATGGTGTTGAGTTTTGATTCTGATAACATTAAAATCTTTTGATGTTTATCTGCTTTATGTTTAAGTTTTCTACTTATAAACAATGCACTCGTATCTATAGATACTCCTTCTAAGATAATACCAATTGGTGCAGCAACAACTGTAGATAACAAAGCAGTTCCTGTTACTCCAGCACCAATTGTAGCACTGGCCAATATTTCATCAGTTACATCTACAAATTTAATTACCTTTGAATATTTCTTGTAAGTTTTTCTTCTTTGTTCTTTTTCTTTTTCAATTGTGTTTTGAATATCTAATATTTTTTTGTATTCTATAATTATTTACATCTTCTTCTTGTGGAGCAGATGGTAATATTGGATATATTTTTCTTTCTTCTTTTATCTCCATTTTAAATAATTAAATTTAGAAGTGGAATATTTTTAACTAAATCTCCAAGTATTCCTTCACCGTTATATATATCACCTTCTTTACTTGATACAATCCATCTCCTAATTGTAACCTGTCTTGTACAGGATTTAGATAAAGACCCTTTCCATCAGTTTCTATCTGACAAAGACATCCTCCTTTTTTAAAATATAATCCATTACCAAGAATTTTCTGAACTTCTGACGAAGCTAATCCTGTCAAAGCTCCTATCCCAAGAGACTTTGCTATAGCAAGTACAGCTTTTGAAAGAAGAGGTAATGCCACTTTAGCTAAAGCTGCTAGGAAACCACTTTCTATTTTAAGATTGTGTTTTCATTGTGTTTTACTTAGTGTTATATTTACTGTTTTTCTCTTTCGTAATTTATTAATCTCGGTTATTGTGAGAGCTAAAATATCATCACCGGCTTCGCCTGGATCAATTCTAATTGTAACTTCTTCTTTATTTTGTATAGCTCTTTGTATTTTATCCCTTTGATTTTCTGGGATCCTGAGATGTACTTTTTCGTACATTTTTAAAGTTTAAATTTAACGTAAATTAAATTATATTTCATGGAGATGAAACTATATTTCGCGCAAATGAAATCGCATTGTAACAGTTTCTCCCCGTAAGTTTAGAATATTATTATCTTGATAAGTGATTTTTACTGTTAAATTATTTATTGTTTTCATTGTAACAGGAAGATAAACAAGATTCTTTGGTTTCTCTATAATTTTATAACCAGGTGATACACTTGGAAAGGAAGAATAAATAACAGGAATGCTTTCACCATTTACTGAACTATCATTTATTATGTCCATATGTACAAAGATACTATTAACTGAAAGAACATCTGCAATGTTCTCTGATTCATGTATTTCAGCATCATATATTTTATTTTCAAAACCGAACATTTTGGCAAGAGAATTATCACTTTTAAAACTAACTTTTTATCCTGGTTTTATTGTTATCACTGATTTCAATTTATGATTGTTTGGTGTAATACTAATAGGGTTTTCATCACAATCACTTGCTGAACTGCGAACTGAACCGCTGGGGGTATCATCATCTATTAACATTTTGAATTGCTAAGTTTAAAGATATGATTTCATAAGCACCTTCTGGAATAATTATTCTTTTCCAATTTTTACCATTAAAATATTTAAAAATATTATTGTCTTTATGAACATTTGGAAACGAATAATAAGTTTCAAAATTAACCGATACTATTAATAATTTTTATCCTTGTCTAATTCTAAAGGTGGGTTAAAAATTGTATAAAAGGCTGTTGTATTATTTTTAAGAATTCTTTGCTGAGAATGTTTTGAACTTGTATTCTTGGCCATCTCTTTTAAAATAATTTCTGTTTTAATACTTTCCATTTGTACGAAAAAAAGAATATGTCAAATTTATATCTATATTTTCCATTATCTTTCTCAGATGATTTGCCTATTACAACAAAGCCATAAGGTTGATTGCAACATTGGTTACAAAATGATTTAAATTCCTCTAATGACATATCAGTGCTAACGTGATCATTATAAATATGATCTAAATTTTTTGTGTCTTGTTTAAATAAACAGAGAAAATTTAAATTTGAATTTTCTCTTATTGTTTGTCTAGGTAATTTAAAGTAGTTTTTGCTAAATAAAAACAATCTACATTACTATGTCTACCTCTATCGTAATAATCTTCACATTTATTCTGTTTTTCAAGTAATAAATCGTCAAAAATTATTAAAATTTTATCATTTGGATTAAGATTCCTTGGAACAGGAACATCATTTGCATTCTCGTAAAATTGACAAGCAATAGGTGATTAATAAGAAATTGTTTTACCAGCTTCCATTATCATCTGTTAGGGTGAAATATTGTTTCTTATACAAAGATCTCTATTATTAGATAATTTTAATATAATATCTTAAGGTAATTTGTGCTCAAATCCTGTTTTAACATTACCATACTCGGGTTGAAAAAGAGATCTTCCAAATACTTGTAATTGATTATAATCAAGCCAGTTATTATTAAGTAAAAGATTCAACATTAAACAAGTCTTCCCACAACCAGATTTAGCAATAATCAACCCTCGTATTGATTTTGGTAATAAAGGATTATTATGTTTTTTTTTACTTAAGTTGTTATTCCAACTTAGATCTTTTATTTCCATTTTATTTAAAATAATTTAATACCATTAAATGAATGTTAAGAAAGAATACACTAAATCGTATTTTTCTCATAAAAAAAGTCTAATTTTGATAATGTACTAAGGTAAAATAAAAAAATATACAAAGGAACACCTGAAATGTCTTTTTTTCTGTTAAAAAGGGTTAATTTTGAGAAGGTCGTTTTTATCAAAATAGTGAAATTATCATAAAACAGTCAATTTTACCCCTGTATAGATGGTTGAGGAGGACGATTAAAAAGAAACAAAAAAAAAAAAAAAAAAGGGGTTGTCCTAGACACGCCCAAACCTACTACGGTAAAAATAGAGATAACCGAAAGAAAAAAAAGTAGAGATAACCAATAACCACTGCAAACATGGGTAAAATAGTTGTAAAATTCGGAAAGGTTAAAAAAAATAGGGGGGGTGAGCCAGAGGTAAAATAGGGGAAAAATAATGCTAAATACCGTCTGTCTGGTTTCGGATTCGGTTTCTGTTTCGGGGTTGTCGTAGACACGCTCAATCCTACTAATATTTTCGAACGCTGCTAGATGTGATCATTAATGCAATTTTCCGACAACTTGTAAAAATAACAGCATTAATACAATTTGTCGTGCAAGTTTCGGAATGTCAGCATCCATGAAGTTTTTCTGATGATTAAAAAAATAAAATTTAAAGTCAGTATTTTCGAACACTGCAAGATCTGATCATTAATACAATTTTTCCGACAAGCTGGACAAATAAGAGCTTTAATATATTTTTTGTGACGAATTGCGAAATGTGGGCATTAATGCACTTTTTCAGATGATTATTAAAATAACAACTTTCATTCAATATTTTTTAACGCTGCAAAATTTGATCATTAATGCAATTTTTCTGATAACTTGTAAAAATAAGAACCTCAATATAATTTTTCGTACAAGCTGCAAAATGTCAGCATTAATGCAGTCTATCCGATGATTGTAAAAATAAAAGCTTTAATTCAATTTCAATATTTTCGAATGCTGCTAGATGTGATCATCAATGCAATGTTTCCGACAAGTTGTAGCAGTAAGAGCTTTAATTTAATATTTTCCAACGCTGTGAGATGTAATCATTAATATGATTTTCCCGACAAGTTGTAAAAATAAGAGCTTTAATACAATTTTTCTTACAAGTTGCGAAATGTGGGCATTAATGCGATTTTTCCTATGATTATAAAAATGAAAGCTTTAATTCAATATTTTCGAACGCTGCCACATTAATGCAATTTTTCCAACAAGTTGTAAAAGAGTGCCTTAATGCAATTTGTCTGAAAAGCCCAATATGTGATCACTAATGCAATTTTCCCAGGAAACTGTAAAAAGTCAGAGCTTTAATTTTCTTTTCTTTTTTTTTTTTTTTGTTTGTTTTTCAGACAAGGTGCGAATTTCGTTTCCATTTCAGTCATTTTACTTTGTCTTGTTTTATGTTGACCTAGATTCTGGAAACACGCAATGGCACGCAGATTTAGATGTATAGCCTGCGCACTGTTTCAAACATTTAAAATCGATATCATATTAAATACGTATGTTTATCTCTCTTTTTTTTTGTCTGTCTGTCTGCTTGAGCTAATTATAATTATTCTACATACAAATTTTAACCGCATATCATGAAAAATAACTGTAGATCACTTCATCACAAACTGCACTAATGCATTGCCACCAGATCTGTTAGTTACGCCTACAGTCTCATTTTTGTTGTCAATAATATGTGCCGTTTCATTCACTATTTGCAAGCTATTCCTTTTGCTTTGTGATCACTTTGTACAAACTAGAAAAGATGTCTTGAGAGGCAAGGCCATTGCATAGTAGCTTATTAAGACAGCAGTTCTGTTGTGTTAAAAGCACAGTTCTTATTTTAAATTCATTTTTCCCCTAACGGCCTTCGTCTCTCTTTTTGCATTTTTTTTCTTCAGTAAATCTAGATCTAGTAAAATCGACAACTTGATATCTGTATGAGAAAAATACCTAAACAATTTTAAATTTTGTTTATCCATAATGGTGTAGATCTAATCTACAAGAATAGTTCGATGCAAGAAATACACAAACCTACGCGAAAATATTACACCTAGATCTAGATCTATTATCTTTGGCCTAGGCACCAACCGTGGCCTTCGAAAAGTCCGCACCAACATTAGTTGTGCTTCGTCTGCTAGGCATGTATGACCTACAAAACAAGCCCTCTTTTGCAATATAATCTGCACTACTAAACGAGCAAAGAGCTTTCAAATAAATGGTTTCTTTTCATGTTTGGCCACGAAATTTTAAAATGATACAATAATTTACTGTAAAATGACCCACAAAGTGAAATTCGTACTGAGGCGATAGCTTACAGCGATAGCTGGATGAAAGGCCATTTGGAAACAAAACGATTTGCACACGGCAACTTTCGAGAGTTTCCGCAAATGACGCTTCATCGGTCAAAGGGTTCCCGGCGTTATCGAAGTACATCGTAAAACTCCCTATTATTATAAAGAACCTGAGAAAACCACTGGCACCTGTAGACATTTTTAGAGTTAAACAGATGGAAAAATACTTAAACTGGAATGAAAAAGACGGTTTTGTGAAGTATAACTGTTTGGTTGCTGTAGATATTGAATTACTTTCCAGGATAATGACAAGATCAGGCCAATATAGACTCTATTAACTATTTATTAACTATTTTCTGAACAAATTGTAAATGTGCCAATTGTGCGAAAATAGGCATAGTTTCGAAATGTGGAACATTTTATTCGAACAACCAGAGACTGCATGGAAGAGTTTTAAATCGTTTCTATCAACTCTAACAAAACTTTCTCAGGTGCTCACAATGCTTTCTTAAGTCTCGTAAATGTTTGCTAGACACGATGAGAAACAGCAGTTATTTGAGTTCTTGTGGAGAAAGACAGTTATATACATAATATAAGAAATCATTTATTCCTCATTCATCCCTGTCCAAACAAAAAAAAAAAAAAAAAAAAGAAAACCAGGCTCAAACAATGGGCTTTTAAGCCGCTGAATAACTTCAACAATCTGAGCGTTCATTCTGTTTTGTCACTGGTGTTTGCGATTGATCAGGCTGATCAGATTCTGTTATTGATAGTTTTACGAGCCGTCCTTTGTGTATCACACAGGCTTCATGCCATGTTCCGCTTCTTTCCACAAATTGCACATTTATATCAAAGTAGAGACACAGTGGAGCTGACTGATTTAAGACGCATCCTGCAAGAAGTAACCATGAGATCTTTTTTTCTATGCGCCCATAGGATGGGAAATTCGGGAGAAGACATTTAGTATAACAAAAGAGTAATAGATAATACCTTGCACAATGTGTGGCCCGTTTTCCACATTCTTTTCTGTGGTTTTGAACAATCGCTGGCATTTTGGCAATTTTTCGAAACAGGACGTGATTTTGTTGTCTGTCCATATGTCTGTCTATCTGCTCGTCTGTCAATCAGGAGTCCCAAATTATCTATATTCTCGGGCAGCGATTCATAAGAACCAGAACTACAACAACAATAACACCACCAACTACAATACAATAAACCTTCTCTCATTTTACTAGGATTTCACCATGACCCAGTTTCTGAGAGCAGCAACAGCGTTGACCGTGTTGTCTCTGACATGCATAAATTCATTCCAGATCGCAAGCTCAGGTAGGCTGATCTATGCTACTCATCACTCGACAGTCCTACTTCTCCCTAACTATGACAGACAATAATATGTAATTATTATATAGATTTCATGACTGGGCAGAGAAACCCTGTAAGACAATGGGTTTCAGCGATAACATATGGGGATGACTGCTGTTCAGTAAGGCAGAGACCTAACACAGAAAAGTGTAGCTTAAACTGGTGGCATCGCAATACAGACATTCAGGAAGTCAGAAGTCAGTGATTCTAGGAAGTCATAGTTTACACTGATAAAGATAAAACTGATGGTAACAGTCGAGAATGCTGATAATGTTATGGATGGCGGTCATTGGGTCATGATAAAACGACCCATTTAAGGCTGAAGGAAAAAAAAAACACGTGTGGGCTCATGTTAGAAATATACAGCTCTCTACTGTCTCGACTAGGAATGAGAACGTGGCTTCAAATATCCAGGTATAATTCTGTTTACCTTATCTTTTTGATGCTGCCATTTGTTGCCTTCTAATGTTCAGATACAAAATTTTCTTTTCTATGAATTCATTGTATGCGTTAATAATAAATCAGAGAATAGTAGTTAATATCTTTAAGGCATTCATTTCCAAATCAATGGTCGCTCTGAGCGCTTTATAACTAGTACATATATTACCTTGATAGACCTAAAGCAGGTACTTCCGTAATTCTTAAGCTACTTGGGAAACATACCAAATGGCTGTCTGTTAGCGCACAAAACATAATCAATCCTAAAATAACATTCCCTCTATATTGTCAGGTATCTACTAAAACCTGGGTCGGATCAGAAATGTGTGTAAATTGTCTTTTCCAAGGCTGGAAATATTTTGCCCCAAGAGGAATCAATTCAAGAGCTTGTGATCCCTGGTCAGACTAAAAAAAAACGCATTATCGACACCACAGTTTGAGAAATAGAAAGATCAATGGATGGGCAGCAAAAAACTGATACATCACTGTCGTTTTCAGGAGGAGGGAAGAGGTGGGGGATGGGAGAAAGGAAACCAGGATTGGTCAATTTGTGTCAATATGTCGATTTCCCGTTTTTATTCTTAGAAATAGTAATCATTCCTGTATTAGATTATAGACACAAAATGTTCCTATGACTGGCAATTTATTTGTTACAGATTTTTTAAAAATAAATAGTTAAGGGGGGAGGGGGGTGTTAGTCAAAATTCGTCAAAAGTCCCAATTAAGTTGAGGCAAAAGACGGCATTGACAACTTCTTTATTCTGCCCCTATTGATAACAGCAACTACTAAATTCAACATGGACTTTTTGGGGATTTCCACTGTTTTAAGAAATCACTAGACATAGGTTGGGAAGCTTACTATTCAGATTCAGTGGAGCGAAAGAAAGGAAATGTCCTACCAGGATATCTTAGCTTATCAAAGAGGAAATAGAGGCGGCAAGGCCACGTTTGAGACTCAAGAACATGTCGTTCAGGAGGCACTAGAGAGAGCGGGCTTCATAGTTCAGGGCCTGTAGTTATTCCAGTATCTTCCCTGCCGAACTGGGGAATTTGTGCATATTGAAGTTTTTTTTCTATGTTTTTTCATAGTGAGTAGATTTGTACATTTTTCTGTAAACTCCCCCCCCCCCCCCCCCCCCCATAGTTATTTCTTCTCCAAAAGTTATCAACATATTTTCATCATGTTCCCCATATATACTTTCCTTGACATAAGAACAACAACAACAAAAAATAACCGAGGATTTTCATCTTATCTCTTACTTTAAAAAAACAAAAAAAAATAAATAGAAATGCTAATTCGTATTCGATATATAGCAGTGTCAAAAATGCATTTTAAAAAATAAATAAATTTTAAAAATCACTGAAATTCCTCTGGGTGTATTTTTTTTTTTTTTTTTTTTTTTTTTTTTTTTTTTTTTTTTTTTTTTGGAAATACTAGAAAGTTTGGAACAATATGTCTCGCAGCCAGTCAAAATGAGACGTATGTCGATTTTTCATCATAATATGGAGTTTTTGTTATGATGTGAAAGCTTATTTGATACCCTTTCAGGTGGTAAAAAAAGTTCTGAGCCAGCTTTATTCTAGCCAGAGATATTGCAGTTTAAAGAGAAAAGAGAGGGGGG
>JBCEWB010107720.1:0-11916 GCA_039654565.1 Peronia peronii | reverse complement strand
ATCTATCTATCTATCTATCTATCTATCTATCTATCTATCTATCTATCTATCTATCTATCTATCTATCTATCCCTCTCCCTTTAGTTCCAAAGAAGGCAGTTAAATAAGAACATAAGTTTTTAAAAAGTGCCTTCTACTAAGCCTATTTCATAAGGTCACAGACTGAGCATCACTCAGTTTCAAAAAATCAATGCCTTTCGAGGAACAGGTAGTGGGAAATACATTTGTCCGGACAATTCTCTGAACCTGAACGAAAATGGCCAGTATGTTCTGTGAAATTGATCTTGTACTGCCATTTTGCTCTATCAGATAGTATCGTAATTTTGGCTGTTTTTGAGGCAGTCATAAGATTGTCAGGATTGTGGACCATGATAAAACATAAACTGTCAATGATGTATGGAAGTTTTTTTTACTTTTAACACCTAATAAAAGCCGTTGGTTTAAGGCGGGAGAGGCAGCTGAATAAAAACCAATATTAATGTAAAAGAGTTAAGAAACCTCCGGCAAAATGGCAAGGAGGTTGAAAACATAGAGGTGAGATGTTTTCTACCTCTTTTTTTTTTCTCCTTTTTAAGTTTTTTCCTTTCTTCTTGTAATCATCTTTAAACACTCAGAACCGTTCAGTGTACGAGCCTGTTGAAGTGCATGCTTGAGTAAGCAATTGTATTGGATTAGTAAAATGGAATAAAAATAATGTTGCATGATCTGGTAGAATCATAACAAGATATACACAAATAATGTATTACGCGAAATTAAAGATGATGCTTTTTGGTAGCTGTTGCTGTTGTTGAGGAGAAAACTGAGTTTCGGAGACCGCTCAATTACGTGGTCACTGCCATCGTCTTTGTCAGTACAATGTTGACACCTCTTACCACTGCTTTTCACTATTTTTTTTAAAACTGTAACCTGTTGATTGAAAACCCCATTGTGACACAATCATTCATTATATGAATTTTGCATGAGGTCGGACTGATACCTAGGTAAGGATGGTGAGATTTTGGCAAGGAGGGTAGAACAGCCCACTGCAGAAAGTGGTAGGATTCCTCAATGTGATAGCGTCTATACTCTGCAAAGCAGAAAATCAAATGGTGTGGCCACATCATGCGGCTGACTCCGGGCCAACCACGCATCAGAGCGTACAACACCAGATATAGGAAGACCAAGACAACTTTGGGGCAGCTCTATAGCAGGTACACTCAGTGGTAATAACGTGACTGTCTCTTCTCAGACCACTGGTCTTGCAGCTGCCAGAAGCTTATATCTCCCCGCAACACCTAACGATATCGGTGAACACAAACAGTGAAGCTGAACATATTTTTACAACAGTTTTGATCTCATGTCACTGGAATAGAATGTCAGAGTCAAACAGAATAACGTTCACACACACAAAGACATAGAGAGGGAGAGACAGAGAGAGAAAGAGAGAGAGAAATTAGCGTAGAGAGATTGGCCGAACCAGGATGCCGTGGTTGTCTCATTAAAGGAACAAGGTGATGATACTGCCAGCGATATCTCTAATGAACAAGCTCTATTTCAATGTGCTAAGAATGCTAATATGTAAGCAAAACCCGTGTTTTGACTGATGAGAGGATCCTCACTGCTTTTTGAAGATGAGAAAACACAGTTGTGATCCGGCGTATCATGGAGGAAAAAAGAAAGCGCGCCTCAGGCATATTGAATTACAGAGGGAAAGAGAAACGGAGAATAAGAGAGACTTACAAATGGGAGAGAAAGATGGTGGGACGGGGAGGGAGAGAGGAGAAATAAGGAAGATGAGAAGGAAGAGTGAGCAAGCAAGCATAAAATTATCATCAGTAAATGAGGTATCCAATAGATCAATTGATGACACTCACTTTTGAGTGCGCCTAGGACAGTCCATAAAGACAGATTCTCAGCGGAAATTTTCGAAATAGAACTCTTGTAATATGAAATGATTTTTTTTTTTCATCCACACTACGCCCCGGTCCGTTCTGTAGGCGTCTCCTTCACCCGCACTCCCCTTCCCAAATCAACCACACACACACACACACACACACACACACACACACACACACACACACACATACACACACACATACACACACACACACACATCTCTCAGGCTTATCCAAAGCGAGCAGTCAAATTTCCGCGTGCCCGCGTGTGTCCCCAATTCGCTCCCAGGTCCCACAGGAAAGCCCCTAAATAGTGTCGGTTGAGTGTCGGACTGCCAGACCTCCGCCTGACACAAGAGCTGACATGAAGAGAGCACTAACAAACCACGGGCTTTACTTTTTTGTACCTCTCCCTCTCTGAGGGCTGGAGGACTTAAATTTACAAACAGAAAGGGAGGGTAAGGGAGGGAGGGATGGAGAGAGGAATATGTGTGTGAAGGAGGGGAGGGGGAAAAAAGGGGAGGGAGGGGGCTATAAGAGGGATACGTCTGTGGCGTATTCGAATTCAGCACAAATTACTTTTGAGAGAAAGGCTGAATCGTTTTTTTAGTAGTATTTGAGTGGATCTGATCATCTGATTATAAAATTCATTAATCATTTTCTTTAGGAAAGACGTACTGACATTTTGTATTTTTTGAGTATATGTTCTATTAAATCCGGCCATACGAGAAGGCAGACTGTTCCTCCAAAAAGTCATTCCAATTAATACACGCACTAATGCATTTTAACAGGAGTGAAAAGCAGTATAAAATTATATAATTTTTCAAATATATTGTCTTGTGCAGTGATTATACACGGCCAATATACTGTATTGACAAATTAGTAGTTTTAAAAGATAATTTAATTAAAGAAAAAAAATACTGGCTAAGTCCGGTTTTCCCCAAAACCAGAAGTTCAAAGTCTGGTCAAACACACACACAAAAATGAAAAGAAATATTCAGCTGGGATTGTCATTCTATTCCTATATAAGCTTACATGAAGAAGGAAGTACTTGTCGGGGGTTTCCCCAGCTACATGGTCGATTATTGGAAATCCCAGAAATCGGAAAGGTTCCATCTTCCGGATCTCCTCAAGTGTTCCCAAGACTTCAGGATCATTTCCGGGGCACGTCATCCCAGTTTAAGGACATGTCTGCATTGACGCCATGTGCGTGATTTGGTTAACCCTCTGAGCCTGTCAAATCAAAAATGTGAGGTGTCACAGAACTAGGCTACGACTGCGCTCTAAATGCTGAACAGCAGGCACCGAGTTGGTGGCCTGGAGATCATTACTGATTTCTATCAAGTCTTTACAAATCTTATAGTACGAATTCCCCCCCCCCCCTCCCCCATCCCTTTCTTCACAGTTTCATGTATGTGTATATGCTTATATGAGTGTAAGTGTCTGTTTTCTTTGCTCTATTCAGTATAAGGGTGTCAAATTTTTATTACTATATTTGTGTTCCTGAATAGTTAGTAAGATGACAGTGAATGTAGAACTGGCGAAATCGCTACCAATGAAACAGTTTCAATCAAGTCTATTATCAAAGAAAAAGATGATTTTCTTCATAATTTTTTCTATATAAAGTACTTGCTCACTGAGACGATAAAATACGAAATTGAGTGCTCACTGACACAGAAATGATGCGTTTTAGATTACATAACAAATACAGGGCTAACGCAAATAAAGCGGTGGATTTAAAAATATTCCTAAAGTATTTCTACGAAAGGAGTTTTCCTACAAACGCACATTCACATATGGAAGACTCCAGTGGAAAAAGCAGATAAGTCATATTTTCTACAAAGGGAGAAAAACAGAAATTAAAGTTTAAAAGTCTATAGTTTTTCACTGTATATCCTTTCAAAAACTCTCTTTTTAGCAGAACTTACCTGGCTTTTGCGAATTATTGTTCTCTTTAACAATTAGTGAACAAATGCACTTTTTAAATGGTTTTATGCAACTTGTTTTGAAAGAATTTTATTTAGTTTTATTTTATTTTATTTAAGTTCTTAATTTTAATTAAATTTAACAATTATGAAGTAGACCTTTTGCCAAAGCAGGTTGTATATAGAACTTACTTCCGGATGCCCTCCCTGGACAAAGCGGAAGCTGAATATTAAGCGGTTCATCCAAGCAGTCTGTGTTCAATGGCTGGCCAGGTCTGAAAGTCGGGCTGGTTTCATTCGATGATCTCTTTTCCCAGCGACTGAACAGTTGGATTATCTGGTCTCCATGTTAGGTCAGGTCAGAGAATGTGGGGGAAGTGAAAAGTGATGTGCTTATATCATACCTGTTTAAGCTACAGCCTCAGTACAGAGTTATGTCAACCTTTTTTCTTTCTTTTCTATTTATGTTTCCGGACGGCGAAGGTATATGAAACTATTGAAAATGTAAACGTTGTGGAATAGCCCCTGTAGTTTGCCATTGTTGTTATTGTTGTTGTTGTTCTTGTTGTTGCAGAAGAAAATAACGATGATGATGGCGTTGGCTGATGATAGTATTGGTGATAGGCAGAATGATGTGTTGCTCCTGCAGGAAATAAAAAATGATGAGGAGGAGGGAGATTGGATTGACATTCAGGTAATTGTTATGGAAGTTTAAAAGGGACTTTTGACAGTGATAACCTTTATAAATACGTGTAATAATTATAGGTTCAAATGACTACATTAAAGATCTTTATGACAAGGCAAAAGTGCAGATAATCATCTATGAAATGATATACAATTCCTAGCCTTCTTCCCTAAGTCTCTCTAAGTCATTTCTTTACGGATGCCACAGGTTCAGCGGATGAATAGGTCAACTTTAACGATCCGATCCGCATAACAGATTAGTTGTGTCAGCACTTTTGGGGCAAAGGTGAGAAGAGCGAATATTCTAAATGAGTCAAATCCCAAGAGGTATGAGAAGCTTTTTTTGGAAATTAATTACTTTTTTCGGAGAGAGAGAGAGAGAGAGGGTTGGGAGGGTAAGGAACAAGAACGAAGAGAAAGAGTGGTATAAAGAGTAAGATGAGAAGGAGTCAATAAAATGAGGGGTGAAGAAGGTGAAGGAAGAGAGGAACAAAGGCGGAGAGGGGGGTGGGGGTGGGGAGAAGTAAGATTTGAGGAGATCTGATAGACAAAAACTGCCAGTGATGAGAGCCAGATCTCTTAACGAAGCTCTGTGTTCCTGAACATCAATATTCGAGATCAATCAGATTTCCGACAGACATGGAATCCAAGAGAATATCGTGTTGAAATATTCACGAAATAATTTACTTTTTCCTCATCTAGACAAATTTCAGAGACATGGCCTGCAAAACGCCTTTAATTCTTCCGTAAACAAAAAAAAAAAAAAAAACTGCACAAAAAAAAGTCCCGCGTTAATAAAATCTTTATTTGTTTGACACAACAGTTACTAATGTCTTAAGTTCACTGGCAAACACATTCAGTTCCAGTTTCATCAAAGGTAATCTAGTCCTTATTATGTGTTACTCCTATTCCAATACCAGGTACTTGTTTTTCGAATTCTGTAAGGAATATCGACTTTATTATTCATGTCATTGCTGGGATGATGTATGTATTATGGTCATTAGTGACCGGGGAAAGAAATTATTAACTGCTGTTGTGCAAATGCCACATTCATGTCACCTCTAGCATAGGGACACTTGACATACGGCATCACTGTTGATGAATAGATGAAGGGGAAGAACTTATTAGGTCAGGTGAAGAATAGCTAAGTAACAAGGAAATATTGTTATCGGTGTTGTGGAGCCTATAACTGTTAGATTCCTTATGAAAATCTGCATTACCTCCATAATCAACTTTTCCAGGCAGATCTGGATACGATCAGACTGTCGATAAGTACTGTCAGAAATGTGAATCCAACGAAGTAGAACAAAAAATAATCGTGCACGTTTGCTCTGTGCTGTGAAAAGCATAAATGAGACATGCGTGTTTTATGAATCGGTCTCCACTGAGCGTTATTTTTTTTTTTTATTAAGGTATCTCGCCAGTTCACTAGTACTATAAAATTGTATGTTAAGCAACAGTGCAACACTGGGGTTTTACATGTTCATACAGGTTGGAAGACAGATCTAATCTCAGACTTCTTTGTGACAAATGTTGAAACTTTACTCCAATAATTTGAGCAGTTTAAGTAAGGGGCTGTTGGACCTTTTTGCTGTATTCAGATGCCTGTGTGTATATCTTTGTGCGATGACTGTACGATGTAAAACCCAGTGAAATCGTTACCAATGATACAATATAAATCAAATCTCTTCACAGGGTAAGAAAGTAACCTATTTGTTTTAGATATATAGAACAGAAATAAAAGAATATACTCACTTGAGCGGTTTCCGTGAATAATCAGTAATTTTTCAGTTCTTCTCTACTTATTTAGTTGCCACCTATTTGTACCTATCTATATCATTACAATCAGATGTTTCAGTTTAAGAATAAATGGATGTCTCTTTAAACATTACATTATCACTCACATTGCCATACAGAAGTGGGGGAGGAAAATAAAAGAGAGTAATAATCGTCTTTAATGTATTATTTTTATTATCAGTCATGTGTAATACATTCTGAACAGTAGCATGAACTGATGTTTGGGAGGGGGTGGGGCAGGAGGGAAGGTTGGGCTGGAAGGAAGGCAGGATGATGGAATTGATATTCCATAGGTCAGTAGTCCTAACCAGAGTACACCTGTCCTTCCACCCTTCCCTTCCCCACTCGCTTTCCATCCTCCCCAGATTCCTTTTCAAGACTGTCATTGAAATCCCACCCCTTATCCCACTGATCTCTTCCCAGATGAACTTATTAATATCTAAGTGTTCACAGTGACTCCCTGGAAAGAGACCCATAGACATACTATGGAGAGAACAGCCAGAAAGAAAAAAAAAGCTCACATTAAATTTGCTTTTACGTCCTTTTTTCTGGTTCACTTTATATAAACCCTGCCAGATTTTCTTGTCAAGAGAATTGAATTATAAGAGACAGAAGTTCATTGATTTATTGATTTGTGAACTGCCCATCCCAACTTTCATTCGCTTTTACTTGGTATTCTGCCCTGCCCCCCCCTCCCCCTTTTTTTCATAAAAAAAGAAAGAAAGAAAGAAAGAAAGAAAAACCAGTCTAGCCGTCTATAATCCTGTCACAGATTAAAATGAGTATCTCAACTCCCCCCTCCGCTTTTCCTCCTCCTCCTTCACGTCTGTTAAAAAGAAGAGAGCGGCTACAGTTTTTGTTTATGTTTTTGTCGTTGTTGTTGTTTATTTGTTTGTTTGTTTTGTTTTGTTTCGTTTTATTTTAGTTTTCCTTGCAATAAAATGCTTGGTTTTTATTTTCCCCATCCATTATTTGCCGTCTGAGATCATTTTTTTTTTCGTGCATTTGTATTTGTTGTGATCCAGACGTTTGCTGTCAACAGTTTGTTTAAAAATATCAGAACAAAGATTTGAAATAGCCGATATTCGAGATGGAAACTATGAGCGAACGAAAGATTCGGTGAGCTCAAGAATTATGCAGTCTGGCTGTATCTGTTACGGAAGAAACAACAACATTGTCATTTTAATAATACAGTTATATGACAGAAATGAAATACGTTTTCTATCTACAGGAAAACATAATTCTATGTAATGTCTGAGATCGGTACTGGACTCCTCTGTGTAAATAAACATTCGGTCTATCTGTGACTCTTCTCTCGTGCATGTAGCACAATGAATGATGCTGTGTCCAAGAAATAGGCCTAATAATAATATTCCAAAAACTGAAATACGTGTACCGCAGTTTGACACAAAGGAAACTTTCTCTGATGACAAGTGACAACATCTCTGAGATAACAGAGACTGTTCCATCCATCTGTCACGCAAGCTGAGACATCTTTCACATGATGCTATTCTTACCAATATAATTTTGTGACGCCACTGTGACCCAGACAAGATAACGAGGACTGTGACACAGATATGATACGGGAAACGATCTTTGACGACAAATCACATTACACCTTTCAACCATCTGCGGGCGGCTACTCGTTGACGAGTTATGACATCATTTTGACAACAAACATTTTTGGTGTTGGGGGCTTAATGGTCGGGGGCTCAGGATAAAAAATTCCGGATTCGAATCCCGGCAGAATCGGCATTTTGTCCTTGAGAAAGACAATTTATACCCATTTCCCGACTTGACCTAGGTTGAAATGGGTACTCGACTCTTAGACAGTGAACGTTGTTGTCAGATATTAAGGATTTAAGTGCGTAACAGGTGGCCGCCTCGTATACTTCCCAGGAAAGCTTTGAGTGTTTCCATTGGGTCTGTCGAGGTAATAATAGATTGTGAAGAGCTTAAAGCCTGCACTGTCCGGAGCTAACCACTATATGAATGCTCCTATCGTTATTCCTATAAGATGTCAATCATAAAGAGTGATGAGGTCTTTTGTGCGCTAAATGCTTCTTTTCCGAAACACATGTTAATAAATGCTCTGTTTAGTTAAATCGGCTTTTCCATTTCATGGTCAATCGGGCCTCTTTGTACTGCAATACAAACATAAAATCGTAATGCCATATTAAAAAAATATAATAACAATGAAATAAGCATATTAAGAAAAATATCTAAGAACAGAGTCCATGAGCTCACCTTTATTTCGGGGAACAATTCAATCTAATAGTTGATTTGTCTATAGCCTGAGGCAGATGACCTTTCTTTGTGCAGGACAGCCGGTTTTCCCCGACCCTAAGGGGACAGACATCTTGTGCCTGGGACAAAAATTCCAGAAAAATGGAAATTACGTGTTGTTTTAAACGAGTTTGAGGTCATTTCATTTCAGTTCCTGGTGGAACAATTCGGACAGAGGAGTCATGGGTCGGGGATGGTCCGGGTGTTTCACAGAAGAAAGTAGCAAAGGTTAATACGTCAGGATCAGAGAGGGTGTTAGTCAATGCCGTCTTGCATTCCTCATCATCATCATGCTCCTGTAGATTTGTCATTCGTTGGGTCGCCTCTGGCAGATGACAACGAATCTTTTCCACTCCTCCCGGCTCTCTGCTTTCCTCAGTGTGTCCCTTGCATTAAACTGTGTTTAATTATATTATTTGTTTATCAGCCCCGCTCCCGTTTTTTCGTTCTTTCTTTCACTTTCTTTCCTGCTCTCTCTCTCCCCCTCCCTATCTCTGTTTGTCCCTCTTCCATTTCTCTATCCGTCTATTCTGTTCTCTTTCGTCTGCCTATGTTTGTTCGTGCGTGTGTTTGCCTGTCTGTCTCTTTCTCACTTTCTGTATATTATATATTTCTGTTTCAAAATCTTTTGTCCTAACTCTCTATCTCTGACTCTCTCATAATTCATCCATTTTGTGTTCCCTTTTCTCAGTTTTTATAAAAATGTCTCATTATAAAACTGCCTCTTCTCCCACCTTTCTCTCTTCCCGCCCCCCTCTCTAGGTCTATCTGTCTCTCTCTTTGTCTCTCTGATTTTAGGACATGATTAGCTGTTTTCGTGACTGAATTACACGTAGCGGCTGATGTCATTGCTTCTGTCTTTAACATTTTTCCAACTTGTCTAACATTAATGCTGATGCAAAGGGACAGAGAACCAATCTTATGGGGAACGAGAGGATTAAAGAAAAAAAGAAAAAAAAGAAAAGAAGACTGAGACAAACAGAAAAAGAAAATCAGAGACAGAAAGAGAGAGGGGGGAAGAAAGAGAGAAATAGAGAGACACTGAACGAGAGAAACGGAGAGTGACACTTAGACAGTGTGCCAGACCATGATTTAGCGACTGACCCTTTCCGCTGGTCATCCCGAAATTTGCCTTGACACCAGAGGATGTAATCCAAGACGGTGCAAATCTGTGTCTTTTGTAGATCTAGACTTTATCGTTTCCTTTTCATTTTCTCTGTTTCCCTGGCTACTTGGATGCAAACTACCATCCTGTTTCTTTCTTTCTTTCTTTTTTCTTGCTTTTCGAAAAATAGTTCTATTGTTAATTGTTTTTCTTCATTATGTATGGCTGATGTTGTCTTTAAATTAGAATATGTATCCATTTTGACGTCTGCGGAAATCTAAAAGAATTCTGCTGCATAATCTGGCTGTAGGAAGATTTTTTTTTTTATCTAACTGAATTTTTTAAAAATGGATGAAAATTGATTCAGATTTCAGGCAGAGCTCCAGGGAATGTTTTTGCACCGATCTGGCCGACATGTGTTGCTTTGTATTGTAATTGAAGACTCCAGTGGAAAAACCAGATAAGTCACATTTTCTACAAAAGGAGAAAAACAGAAATTAAAGTTTAGAACTCTATAGCTTTTCACTGTATACCCTTTTAAAAACTCTCTTTTTAGCGGAACGTATCTGGTTTTTCCGAATTAATGCTCTGGTTAACAAATCTTAGCGCTGTGCTTTATAACGTCGGGGCAATAACTCATTTTTCATAAAAATGTAACTGCTCTGGTTTTTCCACTGGGGTCTTCAATTGTTTTGAACCACATTCCAGCTGTTCTTTTTGCCCTCAACATTTCCTGGAGATAAGTTTTTCGAAATATTGATTTGCTTATTGATAATCTTTCCGCCACTGAATTCAATTCAATATCTATTCGTCCTAAAGGCAGTAATTCCAAAAATTCTCCTCCGAGCATATGCGTTTTTTTTTCTCTTTATGCTTTGTCCTCTGGCAAGGTTTTTTGTTGAGAAAAATAAATGGCTCTTCACACAAGGAACTGTAAAAAAATTGTGATCCCCTGTCAGCAACATGTTGCAGGCCCCACTGTTGATATATCGGTTTGTTTCAAAAGAGACCCCCGTCCTTGAACACCAGATTTGAAGGTGGGGGATTCCCGATACTAATAATATGCTAAATGTGCTAGCATTCCATTTAAATTTGCCTGGTTTGCTATTTAGAACCGGCAGAGAATCTAGAAGTTCTTGACAAAAACTTCAGTTACTCCCCCCCCCCCCCCCCCCAAAAAAAAAAATAATAAAACGAAACATACACACACACACGCACACACACACACACACAGACAAAAACAAAACAAAAAACAAAAAAAAACGTAAGCTAATTCACCGAGTCAGAGTTCTTTCAAATCAACCGTTCTAGTCCAATTTTCCGAGTGAATTATTACAATACATTGGGATAAGCTGTAATCTCTGGTCCCTTGGAATGTCTATGTAGATAGCAAAATGAGACCTATCCTCCCGTTCTTTTGGGGTGTACGTACTAATCATGTTGTTATTAGTCTTCTTATCGATAAGACAGTACGGGACATAGATAGACAGACGAACGACAGACACAGACATGCCACAGACGCCAGATAGACAGAAAGACAGACGGAAAGATAGATGTATTTTCCTTTTATTATTATTATTATTATTATTATTGTTATTATTATTATATTATATTATTATTGTTTTGTTATTTTGAATATTAGATCAATGTGTTTTTGCAAAAGTAATATTGACGGATCACACAGTTTCATTTCAGCAACAGATACTCAGACTAGAAATAAACTACATCATACGTTGTCTTCCGCAGACAATTTTCAAATAGAGCGCCAATCGTTTGTGGCCAGACATCTTCACACAGGCCGTGATTTGATTTCTTTTGTTCGCCTTGATTGGCTTGCAACCGGCCAGTTTGGCTTTAGCTGGCCTATCAAACAGCGCCGCGTGTCTCGTTCATGAGAAATCTGTAAGCTAGTGATCTAATGTTGGCTCCGCTTCAAGCCAGACCGCGGTGCGCTAATGAACTGTCAACCATATGGGACGAATGAGAATATGAAAACTGGCCGCATTATCGTTGCTCCTGCGAGATGAATATGCAGAAAGTTCAGGATGATAATAATGAACTTGAAATTAAACAATTTAGGAATATGGACACATTTCGATTATTTCGTTTAGATGTTTACTTTCCAACTCCTGTGCGTCTGTTTGTGTCTGTGTTCTTTTTTTTCCTTTCTTTCTTTCTTTCCTTCATTTTATCTTTTCTTCATTCTTTCTTGCTTTCTTCCTTTCTTCCTTTCTTCCTTTCTCCT